>JH431247.1:0-21122 GCA_000239455.1 Strigamia maritima
TGCTGAATGCTATGAGAAACCCTGAACTGAATGTTTGACCTGATATGAATTATCTGTGATTATTTGCCTAAATGGTTTGTGCTTTTACATTTGAGTGTATTTATATTGTGATACTATTTGAGTGTATTTATTGAAGTGTATATATTATACTTATTATTATTATTATTATTATTATTATCTTATTATTACAGTGTAGTGTATTTTAATAGAGTATGCCTTATATTTATATTCTTGAGTGTCATGTGTATTTATATTTAAAAGTGTATTGCATTTCCCTGTGGCGCCTATGTTTATTGTTGTATTAAGTTACAACATGTTAGGTAAATATGAGATAAACATGGGGCCAATATATCTTCCTGCCCGTACATGTATGGAACTTGTACGTTGAGTTTTGGCCGCCAACTTCGAGGTACTTCCCTTTGTCGCGGTGGCCCGACGGCATCAGGGGCGACAGCGACGGCCACCGATCGACGGTGGTACCGCGATAAGACGCGACATTGGACCGGGGCTGCGGTGAGTAACTCTCTTGCTTATTTCCCAATTTCTGGCCCTGGGCCCTTAATGTAGAAATAACGCATGGTGTAATATGCGGAATGTGGGTTAAACCACTTAGGTCGCCACGTGGCTGTGGCTTGACCATTTACACCTCTTTTTCTTCCCCTAATGTTTTATTTCAGTTGTGTTGATTGTATTATACTTTCCTGTATAGATACAATCAATATATCTTGTTCCCGTTGGTTGTGACAGACTGTAAGTCGACCATATCCCTCAGGATCGCCAAGATATCACCATTGTGTTAAGCCTAAGCACATGGAACCAAATAGGCCTAAGTTATGCAAATCGATCTTATTTGCATATCTTAGTATATTTTGTAATTGTAAGTGTGAATAAATTCAGGAAATAAATTGAACTATATTTGCATATTCTTTATTCTCGGTACTTTTTGTGTTTGTATCGTGTTATATGCATTGTTGGATCGGCCGACATTATAACAATGTCGACCCCGATTCCACACTGTCACATAATGACAATTATACAGACACGTCAGAATTAATAGTAGGCCTTTCGTTGCATTTCGTTGCTGCAACTTCATCAGCTATCTGATGAAGTATCTGATGAAGTTGCAGCGTTTCAGTCCTCCTGGATATTTAACATGTATTCACAGTATCATTTGACATGTTTTTTTTTTGTGCTGACTTGTAATTTTAATTCTAAAAAATGTAAACAGTATTAACGTATTGCTTTACTTTGGGTTTGGGTTTGGGTTGAGACAGTTGAATAAGTGTTGGCAATTAATATTATTGTCAGTAATAACAATGATAACATCATCTTTATACTTGTAATTAATGGTAATACTTGAATTGCGTGCTATTATTTAGCAAGCAAAATGGGAAAAATAAATTTCTAAAAGAAAGTACAGTATGTAATACGAGTATAAACAAAAATCGAGTTAAATATAACATGTATATACCATATGTTAAATCTTACTTGAGAAAGCAATTGCTTGTAATGGACACTGCTGTACTTAAAAACAAATTGTATATGAGAACAACATAAGAACACGTTGACATAAGATTGGAAAATCAATGGCTTTAATGTTCTCATCACTCATTGGTTTGTTTATTTTTCAATAAGTACGGATGTGATGAAAACATTAAAGCCATTGATTTTCCGATCTTATTTCAATGTGTTCTCATGTTGTTTTCTTATTGCAAAAACACAATGTACAAGAATCGAGGCTTTGAATAGTTGGTTATAGAGAGTTGGTTTTTTTGTGTCAAGGATATGGATTTTGCGGCACGGATAGCTTTTTCAGAATAGAATGAAGTTAATAGAATGAAGTTGATGAAAATAAGATCGATTTTAATTTATTAAAAAGGTTTCTGCAAATACAGTTAGTCATATTACATTAATTTTTTTTTGTCATAAAAGGGAATAATGTGAGTGACTGGGGCTGCACTGCAATACCGTCACGTTTTTCGCTCTGGTTAATTTTCAAAGATTTACAGTTGATTTTTAAAGATTTACTGTTGATTTTTAAAGATTTACAGTTGATTTTTAAAGATTTACAGTTGATTTTTAAAGATTTACAGTTGATTTTTAAAGATTTACAGTTGATTTTTAAAGATTTACAGTTGATTTTTAAAAATTTACAGTTGATTTTTAAAGATTTACAGTAGGGATGCACCGGTTATCCGGATTCGGATTCGGTGTCCGATAATCCGGCTGAAAATAAAAATATTCGGTATTCGGATATTTGGAAATTTCAATGTTCTGGTTCCAAATATCCCGTTCGGAATTGTTAAAAATTTTGACCAAATACCGAATTTTTGTCTTTTAGAAAAATTTTTTTTTTAATTTTTTTATTTATTTTTTTTTTAAAAAAACAAAATTAGGCAAAATTTGATATTTGGTCGAAATTTAGTTCTATACAAATAATAACATTATAAATAAAGTATCTTTTAATAATAATTTTATTATTTTATAATTTTTTAAATTTTTAAATTGTTTAAAATTTGATTTTGCGATCCGGTGTAAATCCGGTGTTCGGAATTTTAGATGAAATAGTCCGGTATTCGACCGGTATTTGGAATTTAAATAAATTCAAAATTCGGTAAAATTCGGCATCCGGAATCCGGTGATTTTTGGATCCGGTGCATCCCTAATTTACAGTTGATTTTTAAAGATTTACAGTTGATTTTTAAAGATTTACAGTTGATTTTTAAAGATTTTTACAGTTGATTTTTAAAAGATTTACAGTTGATTTTTTAAAGATTTACAGTTGATTTTTAAAGATTTACAGTTGATTTTTAAAGATTTACAGTTGATTTTTAAAGACTTACAGTTGATTTTTAAAGACTTACAGTTGATTTTTAAAGACTTACAGTTGATTTTTAAAGACTTACAGTTGATTTTTAAAGATTTACAGGTGATTTTTACTGGTGATTTTTAAAGGTTTACAGGTGATTTTTAGAGATTCACAGTTAATTTTCAATGATTTCAAACAACAGTTAATTTCAGAGATTTTTACCACCAACGACCAGTACACCAGCGCCACCTCGTATCACCACAGCACAGTTCATCAGATAAAATGGCATCGATTTTATCCCCTTGCCAACTCGAAGCAGTAGTTGTAACCCGCGATAACCCAGTCGCACTTCTGCATCTTCCCGCAACAATCCCCACTTCCCACTACAATTTCAGCAACCATGACACACCAAACACAATTCTCCATTATTTTACTCCTCTGCAACCACCTCCAGAGCGGTAAGTCACATCCACACACACCCAACAATCAATTTTTCCCAATTGCACGTTGTCAATGACAACCATACTCCATCAGACCATCACTAAAAAAAAACTAATCAAAAGACCTAAAGAAGGGCCAAAGTGGGTCAATTCTGAAGGTAAAAGTTATTTTTGTTCTCCCTCCTGAGCTTAATGGACCAGTCGCCCCTTTAGTCGTCTTTAAAATTTCATTTCAAGGGTCAATGTCAAATGGATTCACGTGGCGTCCGTCCGGTCAGCATGAAATTGATGTTTGGACTCGGAGGGGAAAGATGATATTATACTGATATTAATATTAATCGAGGAAAATTTGCTTGTGACGATGTGTTATTTGTATTTGGTTGTGGTGGCCAGTTTTCTGTTCTTTTGTCTTGAAGGATTTTTGTTTTTCCCATTAGTTACTACACTGCAGTATGAAGTGGGTGTGTCGTATGAGTATCAATATAAAAGTGTGGTCAGTTTTACGGAGTCGCGGCCTGACCAGTCTCAAGTGGCGTTTCAAGTGTCGTCCATGATTGAGGTGAAGTCTATTTGGCAGAATGGAGATAGACAGCAACTGCTTTTGTTGAAGGTAAATAAAAATGAGTGACAAGCATTGAGAAAGAAAAAAAAGTCTATCTGATAAGAATCTAAAAATTACTGATATGATTAGATGAACTAAAATTCACTGATGACTAAGAATCATGAAAAGTGATTAAAAAAATACTTAAAATCGATTAAAAATTATGAAAAATTATTAAAACAGTTAAAATCGACTACAAAATGTAAATTTTTAGTATTTTATAATCATTTTTTATTATTTTTAGTCGAATTTTAGTTTTTTTAATAATTAAAAACTATTAAAACACTTAAAATTGACTAAGAAAATTACAAAAAAGTGATTCAAACGCATAAAATCGACTAAAAGTCGTGAAAAATGTTCATAAAATACTTAAAATCGACTAAAAATTATGCAAAATTATTAAAACACTTAAAAAATTATGAAAAACAATTAAATAAAAAATCAATTTAATGCAACTATAATGTGCGAATAAAATTACTAAATTAATAACCACCCAATTAAGAGAAAAATAGAAAATGTAACTTTTAAAAATTAATGTAGGTACATTTTTAATTTTCTAGTAATTTTCACAAATTATCTAAAATAACACCAACAACAAATTTCTTCAAGTTGACTTAATCAACAAAATTTTATGAGAATTACTTAAATTCAATTAAAGATTACTAAAAATCCTCAGAGTTAATTAATAAAAATAATTTAGCAATCAATAAAAAAAATATTACAACATATCAACATATTTTGTATCAATTTTTATTTTAGATGCAGCCACAACTTTTAGTAAAACCAAAAGGAAAAAATTTATTTGAGGGACATCCTTCCATGCTAGATTCAATTCCATCAAACCCAGTAGTATTTGCATTAGACGAAGGCCGAATTACCCATTTCTTCGCCACTTCAAACGAAGACATAGATTTGCTCAATTTAAAACGAGGTGTTGTCAGTTTGTTTCAACTGCAACAGGTCACAGGTGAAACTCAAGAGGTGACTACACTTGATTGGTTGTTTGCTTTGTCTTGTTTGTTAACACTGGCTTTTTTTGGTTTTTTTTTTTACTGACAGATTGATGCTTCAGGAAAATGTTCAGTTCATTACAAAATATCAGGAAAAACAACAACTAAAGTTAAAAAATCATGTTGGAATAATAATCAAGACACCAAAAATTTTTTATACATTGATAAAGTAATATTTTAATTATCATAAAAATAAATTGTATCAATATTGAAATATTTTTGCAGACTTTTGACACTAATCTCAAATCACATCAAAAAGTTACATACCAATTCACAGCTGATGATTTCATTATTCAAGCAGCTGAAGGCGAAGAACAGTTTCATCAGGATGTTATGCCATTACTCAGCACAGCAGCATCGGTGACATCGAAGTATAGCATTTACGCTATTTTTATTTTTTAAATTTAATGTTTTAATTTGTAATTTTGTAATTTATTTTTACAGACAAAAAATGGTGTTAGTTAAACAAATCCAAGAAGAAAATCCATTCCAGGGCAATACAATAGAGCAAGTTGTTGAATCAGTTTCCAAGACTCTTAAAACACAATTATCGCTTATGGACATCAACTTATCAAAATCTCAAATTAAGCCACACTCACAAACGGTAAGTTATCTGTGCCAACCATTTATATTAAAATTAATTAAAAAATACTTTTACAGTTGTCGGCTTTTGTACGAGAACGTAAAGATATTTTATCAAACAAGCGACTCGCTAAGAATAAATCAGCTAATGGTTTTCTACAAGTTTTAAATTACTTCCGCCATTCGTCGAAAGAAGAAATTACAGCAGTACTCAAAGATCCGAAAAATAAAAATATTTTGTAAGTTTATAAGTACAGTTTGTAAGTACAGTCAACGCCCGTGGTATGGGACACCTTTGAGACGACGGTCCAAAACTTTCCGGTCTACAGGGCTCAAAAACAAAGGAAAATGTTGGCGACCTGTCTACAGGGCTGTCCCGTCTACAAGACATTGACAGTAATTTATAATCCCAAAAAACAAATCGTTAATGTCAAGTTTACTTTCAGACCATCTCTACTAGATCTGGCAGCTTTTGCTCAAACCTCAGAAGCATTCCAATCAGCAATGGAAATTCTTCCAAATATTCACAATCCTGACACAATAGAAAGGTTTCTATTAGCTTTGGGTGTTGTTCCTCAACCCACTGAAGAAATGATTCAATCCATAAAGGTGAGAAATTTATTTCATGAAACTTTATCTCGACATGTATCCAGTTGTTGGTCAGTATAGAATCAACCAATCCCTATAGTGGCTTGGCCGTTGGGAGATTGATTAATGAATTTCACTCGGATTCCATGTGACCGTCGGCATCGTCGGTTACTGCCACACGCTACACCGACGACCCCTTTTTGAAAAAATGGCCGATGGTTGGTAGTCAATTAAGGTTGACCAATGTGTACTTGGTGGGCCACCAAGGGGACAGAAGAACACATAGTCACAGAGCTACAAGAGACCAGCGACACAGACATGTGCTATCAAACTTCTCTGTGTGACACGATGATTACAATGAAGTCAGGTGCAACGTGTTATCAGCCCCCACTTCCCTGAAATGGAAAATGACTGGCCGTAGGTAAACTTACAGCGTGGTAATAAGAAATTACCGGCCATGCTGCCCAGAAGTAATGTCCTGTCAGCGGGTCGACATACAGCTGAGTGTACTTAGTGGTACCATTGAATGGTTGACAGGGAAGTGACACCGACCCTAGACACAACATTAAAGGCCAATAACCATAATACGGTGTGTCTTTCCTTATTAATTAAGTGACTTTGATGTCCAGTGAAACCAACTTCATCCCCATGTCCGAGGGAGATTTTTCTCACAGGGACAAAGCGACGACCTGATAGAGAACTAGAGACAAAACAATGCTCTACAACTAGTTTATATTAACTTTTTCTTCTAATTTTCTAGGGATTGATTGTTGGTCAGGACTTGAAAGAACCAAAACTGGAAGAAACAGCCATTTTGATGCTGGCATCACTAATTCGTACTCATTGCAAAACAAATGATAATTGTAAGAACAAGATTCCAAGAGCCGCTCTCAATAGTTTGACTCTGCAACTGGAGAATTGTAAGGATAGTTCTTGTTTCTTGACGTTCCTTAGAGCTATGAGGAATGCAGCGCAACCATCAACAATACCACTATTAATGAAAGTAGTAGAGAAAGGTGGAAAAATTAGTACCTGGGCTTTGCAAGCACTTAAAGCAATTCCTCGCCAATATATAAGTGCGGAAGTGAAAACTTCGTTGATGCAAGTTTACAATCAAATTAAACGGCGTCATCTTTCGACAACGCGGCTTTTTGCTGCAGATGTAGTGTTAGAAAGCGACCCCACAGAAGAGGATATTAATGATATTATTAAAGAATTATTTGAAGTTAATGAAATGTCTACCTATCTGCTGTCAAGATTGAAGGAACTGGCACAAAATAATTATAAACTAAGGTGCAAATGATAGAAATTGAAGTTTGACGAATAATTGTAAATGTGTTCAATTTTTAGAGATAAATTAACCAAAGTGCTGAAACAGAAGAATATAGATAATTATGATGTTTTGTCACAACCGGGAATTTCCACTGCTTTTACATCATTATTAGCAGGTTAAATAAGATTGACATTTTTTTCTTTTACATGACTTATACATTTTTTTGTTTTTAAATTAAAGGACATGATGAGACAAATATAACATATGGATTACATATGGAATTGGCAAAAGGTGGGCTTGTTAAGCAGAGTATATTTGATGTGATTGCCAATCACTACCAATCTAGTCTTCCACTTATTAGTGTAAGTTTCTACTTCTGTTTAACCAACAGATGACTAAATTGATGTTTTCTTTTTCAGTTTAGTATATTTGCTTCTGGTTTGAGTGGACTAGCTGATGAAGTGGTGGAAGATGATAACGGTGACGCAACAGCCGGTATAGAATTGACAATCATGGATGCAGCTTTAAGGCCCTATGTGTTTTTTGTTGGGCAAGCCGATCTTATGAGTCACGTATGGTCTGGTACAGCGAGTGAACCAACCAACATTTTGCAGGTAAATTGTTACCAGCACTAACCATTATTATCAATAAATATTAAGAAAACTGTTTATATATTTAATAGGGTAATTTCTTAGTCCATGATAGCCATTGTCGTATAGCACTCTCCAGTGGATTTCTACTGGATTTCAGTAGCAAAGGAGTTACCTCAGTGGACATGTCTGGTGCAGTGCAAGTTAGTTTGTGGAACAGAAATGGTCATTCTGACGTCACAACAAAGTAGGATTTTAACAGATTTAGCTTGATCTAATCACTTAAAAATGTTGTTTTTTTTTTTATTTTTAGAACTGCTACAGTTATTCAAAGTTCGGCAAGAATAAATTCCAACTTGGTTTCCATGTCGCTTCAGTCTTCGTCGGCTACCGAAGGTAGTCTTAACTTTGTAACTGACACAGAGTTTTACGAAAGTCCTGCAAAGATGTGTACTCAAATGCTGCAGCCGGATGTACTCGTCAAGTAACAATACTATTAATTAATTAATATTATCGTATTCCCTCGGAAACAACGGCATGCCATTAATTATAAGTCTGACCAGTTTTTAACAAGTAGACAACTGATCAATTAATAATCAAATAGACAAAATGACGGAAAATTCAAATAATCCGATACCCTGATCTGACTCGCCATTATCCGGCATGCTGTTCTTTCCGAGGGAATACGGTATTTTTTGAAATTTTGGAATTCAAAAAAATTTCTGAAAATCTGAGAAACTTTTGTCCATCACTGATTTAAATATTAATTTTTTTTAGATACGTAATTCGTAAAACCGAAAGCATTCCAAATACGAAACATCGGTTACAGCGCACAAAAAAGAGGACTGAAATGGTTTTGGGTAAATGTTTTGCTCTACATCCAAAAAATGATGCATTATGTGGAATCATGCTGGAATCATGAGATTATTTTGCCAATGAGGCTATCATCTAGAAGAGATTAATATTTTTTATGACAATGAATTTAAATTTTAGCTTCGAAAGCTATTATGGATAAATTTATTATGTTTTAATTTGATAATTATACCTTTTTTTTTGTAAAAAGAGATTAAAAATCTAAGACAAGTTGAAAAGTTTTTTAGCAATTAGAAAAAATTGAAAAAATAAAATTATTCAAGTCTGAATGATGTCAAAATATCTTCATACCGTATATAAGTTCACATTGAATGTATCGTATCGAATGTACGTAACTTACAAAAATTTAATGTATCTTAAAGAAACTAACGTATGGTTTTGTCACACTGTTTCAGTAAATGTAAAACGCAATGTCTCATTCCATCTTGTTTTTCATGTGAGAAGCAGCCGTCTTCTCATTGGTTGCCGTATTTCTTAAGTTACGATTTAAAATCAATTTTGAAGTAGGAACTTAAGTTTACGGCCGTGATTTTAAACCTACAATGCATTCCGCAGCCATTTTGCGTTAGATTCGCATAACTACAAGAAGCGGTGGTCCCGGATAGCAAATAAAGTTTTTTTTTTTTAATTTAATTTAAAAAAACTTCGTAATAATACAAACCAAACTAAATCTTTTTCACTTTTATTTTTTTCTTCTTTTCTGACCCTTCAACTCCAAAAGATTCCCGAGAACTATTAACAGCAGGATTTCTCACATTGTGCACAAATTCAGCACCCAAACTAGATAATGGCAAGATTTGTTTGTACATAAGACCAATAATAACCGCTAATACAGTCAATGGAAAAGCGTAATGGGATCCTTGATGCAAATCACTTTCAGAGCCCTTAAACACGGGTGAGAACTTGAAAGTAATGTGTTGGTATGAGGTATTCGCTTTGAGAGTGACTTGTGGGAGACTGTATGAGTATGAACTGTGCTGCAAAGAGGTTTCTAATCTTAGAAGATATGAGCGGCCGTCGAAAGGAACAGACGGCATTTGAAAGAAAGTCGACTGGGTTAAAGCTATGGTATGGACTGTGCTCTCATCTCTTAATAATTTAACCTGTAAAAGTAAAAAAAGTAAATTAATTTATGAATATTATAATGGGAAAAGTTTTTTTTTTAACCTGAAGAGTGGTGAGAAATTCGTTGTCAGTTACTACGTTCCCCGATATTTCCATGTGAGCAGGCCGGCGAAAAACAATCATATCAATTCCTTTTATGTCTGAATTCTGCACCTACGAAAAGTATAAAGAATCATTGGTTATTTGGTGCAAAAAAAGATCTTTTATAACTAAAAAATTGGATATTTTGCTAAAGTAAACATTTAATTATACCTAGAAAGGTAACGTAACGTAATGCAAGATAGCTGTGCAATACATTGTAGATTTAAAATCACAAACGTAAACTTTTAAGTTCCTACTTAAAAATTGATTTTGAAGTAGGAAGTAACGTACCTCAAGAAATTAAGGCAACCAATGAGAAGACAGCTGCTTCTCGGATGAAAAACGAAATGGGATGAGAAATTGCGTGATTGGTTGGTTTACATTTACTGTCTACAAACAGTGTTACATTCCTTGAGTTAAAGTTTCGTAAGTAACGTTACGTTACGTTACATGTGAACTAACCATTACTGTTACTGCTAACATAAACAATCCACCCTAAAACATCTAATACCTTGATTGTTTTTGCTATTGGAGTAGCGTGTTCCAAATTATGTTGTGGATCCTGCTTGTTCTTCACCCTCACCTGATACTGACAATCAGGCTTCAGTCCCCGAATCCTATAAATTCCTTCACTTTCAGTCGTCGCCTCCTCTTGCAACTCCTTACACATATTTATCCCAACTGCTTCAACCACGACACCCGGTTCAGGCTCCCCAACCAAACTAGTTATATTGCCATAACAACTAAAAGCAATTCGGATCGCTTTCAGACCAATATTCACAGTCTTCCCCTCACTGAGGTCAAGAATCGTCGACGGAGGCGTAAAACTATATTCCTTCAGCACCGGTCGCAAGAAATACTGACCGGGTTCCAAATTGACAAATGCCAACTCTCCGTTCTTCTCGGTCAAGCTGTTTTGCCTGTAATCCAATCCGCCGCTCAACGACAACAAAACTCCGTCAATTCCATCATTTTTCTCATCGACAACCTTCACCACAATCTCCGCCAACTTGAAAGCCTCGAAATCAAATTCCTTCTGCAGAGTCAACACGTAGCCGGGTTTCCTCGCTTCCACCGCGTACTTTTCACCGTTGTCCAGCAATGGACCGATCGAATACTTTCCGGTTTTATCGGTTTCCGTGATCAGTTTATCTTTCATGTAGATTTCCACTCCTTCGAGCGGCGGAAGAATTTTTCCATTGATGAAAAATCCCATCCGGCCTTCGAAAGTCAAGAAATCCTCCATACATTTGTCTTTAGCCGTTATCGTTTGGGTTGCGGGTGAGAATAGTAGAAGTCCCGAATGCGGTTTTATCCGCACGATGTCTTCCGGTTCGAGCCACAAAGTAAATTCGTATTTAAATAAATTCGGTTTCGATGCATCCATCTTAAATTTATTCATAAATGTGCTATTTTTCAAATCACCGGTTGGTGAGCTGATGTTAACCTCAATTTCTATGTCCTTCACTTGATTATTGGTCTTGATGTTACCGGAAAGCAAGTGATGTGTCGCTTGTAATACCACAACAGCGAGTTTATTCGTGTCGAAAATTATTTTTTCGTTGCCGAATCGATGACATCCTGTTGCAGTTAACTCGTAGACCCCATCTTGGGCCACACAAAGACTATTCGGACCCTTTTTCGCTTTGAAAGTGTTTTTTTCTTCGTTCAAAGCGTAATTTAGAACAGTTTCGTGAGATGAAACAACATTCATCACATATCCGCTTTGAATAAACTCCAGTTTGTTGACATCCCTAGTGGCGACATTGATCTGCAATTTATTTTTCAGCCAACACCATTCTTCCTTTACTATTCCAATTTCGTAGTCCCCGGGTAAAACTGAATCAAAATTGAATTTTTTATCGAGTAATGTGAAAGAATTCGTTTCAACGATTCCTTTTAGTTTCGGCGCTAGAGTGACCACGGCACCGCGGCACGACTTCTTGCATTTCACTTCGCCGCTCAGTTTGGCGAGGAATTGGTTGAAGTTGACGTCCGTTACGAATTTGTCTTGAACGACTAAGTTTTTGGATTCGGGGATAAATCGGAGACCGGCGTTGAGTTCTGGTTCAGCGATAATCGGCCTAACTTTGTATTTGCCCCGACTTAATTCAGCACAATATTCGCCTTTGTCGTTCGTGCGAGCGGTGGTTGGATGTGTTTTTGGGTCACTGGTCGATTCAATAGAGACTAATCGTAATGCGTTTAGGTCTAATCCAGTTGGAAGGCGAGTCACGTGCAGTTTGCCACAAACTTTAAATGCTCGAGCTATGATTGGGCCGAGTTGTGGGGCACTTGGGGTAATTTTAACAGTCATTGGGTCGAATACGATGTTCTCTAAAAAAAAAAATTTTTTTAAATAAAAATTAAAATTACTACACAACATTCGCATTACCTTTAACCACAACAACTTTATAAATCGCAGCTTTCATATTAACAATCGTAAACGAGCCATCGTTTTTCGTCTCAGTTTCCTGTTTATCATCGATCCAAATCCGCGCCCCGGCAACTGGAGGACCACCCGGCGCAGCCAAAACATGCCCGACGACATTAAATCCTTGAAGCTATCATTAAAAAAAAATATCATTCAATAAATAAATCTTTACAAAATTATACAATTATCAACTCAACCTTGAATTTCTCAGCCAAAACCAAATTGGCATGACCGAGCGTAAACGTCAACATTGCCGGCGTAACATCAAAATGAATATTTTCTCCTTTGTAAAACGGTACTATCGTATATTCTCCGGGTGTAAGAAATTTGAATAGAAATTTCCCATCTTCCTGCGACTCCATGTAACACAAAACGGGCCCTAGCTTGCTCCCGGTGAACCCTTCAACTGGTTTTTTTATGCATCCGCGCACATCGGTAATTGTTTTTTTCGAAAAGAGTAAAAAATTAACTCCTTTAATGGGTTCGCCATCGCTGCTGACCTCCCCGCGAACATCATAACCGGAAATAACCAAATCCTTTTGGATATCTTTCGATTTGTCGTTGATTTCGATTTTAATTTCAGATTTATCGAATTCGAGCGTCGAATGCTGGGCGATTAGAAGATATGAACCAGGTAGAACCTTCGAAAAAGAATAGCGGCCATCTTTAGATGTTGATGTTCTTTGCAGGATTTTATCGGTTTTTAGCGAAACTGAGATTCCTTCGGGACCGGATGTATGTTCGCGGCTAACAACCTGTTTTATAATAAATTTAGAATTTTAAAATTTTTCTTCCATTAGAGACGGATTTATAGATAATGCATCACTGAAGGGCCCCATCGAGTTTCTAAAAATCTTTACATATATTTGCAAATCGGGCCGCAAATACATAGAACTGTGAGCAGGACTTCTTTATAAATCCGTCTCTAGATTCCCTCACTTTTCCATTTATTGTGAAGCCCTCGAAATAAAAATTCGTGTCTTTTCCTTGACTACAAACATCATTTTGTCCATCGATTATCAACGCGACTTGTTTCGGTTCAAAATTCCAACGTGGCGGGGCTTCAATCTGTTTTTAAGATAAATATATGTACAATATTAGTTTACATACTAAGGAAATTAATTGATTTTCACCTTTAAAACGAATTCACCCTTATCGTACACGGGAATTAAATAGTAACCATTATTCGGTGCGCAGTCGGTTTGGTATTTCAGAGATCCTTGTTTGGTGTATCTAGATTTTTAAAAAATAAAAGGGTTTGTAGAAATTATACCTAAATATAAATTGATAATTTTTAACTTACAACTTGATTTCTACGAGCGAGAAATTAATGGGCACGCTGGATTTAACAAACCCGCCGCAACCGAGAATGTTATCCGATGAAACGAAATTCCGTAGTACACATATGATCAAAATGTTTAGAGTTATAACTAAATGCTTCATGCTGAGTTTGATTTACTACCCGTTGCCTAGATTAATGACTGGGCACTGTTCTACAAGGAAAATGCATGAGTTAAGGCGTCTGCACTCAGCCTTGTGGTATCATGGAATATGTAGCGACCTCTGACGAGAAGATATTTTTGGAGTATACAGACGGTGGCGCCACCTAGACACCAATCACGAGGAAAAAATAGAAATGACAAATTCTAGAAATATGGCAGTTGTGTGTATCCTTCTTGATCTTCTGATAGATGGAGATAATCAAGAAAATCAAGAAACTGAAGAAAACAAAGAAACTTTGCCATTCGTCCAAGCTGCGACTCCTGATTTGATGACGCAAAAGATTAGGAGATCAAAAAGAGTGCAAAGTGGATATAATGCTTTTCTCACTGACTTCTTTGCTGTAATTTAATTTATTATGTGAGAAACTTTAAATTAAGAAATTAATTTTTTTTTATTTATAAATTTTTTTAGGATGAAGCAAATAATAGCATGAAATTTGTTGAAAAGTCTCAAGCTGCAGCTAAAAAATGGAAGTCGATGTCAACAAATATTAAAAATGTTAGAAATTAAATGTAAATTTAATCGTTGAATTTTTCTTATTTTCTATCTCTTTTTAGACTTATGTTGCAAAAGGGAACTGCGATGAACTTTTTAAACATTACTCAAAAGATGTTGAGAAGGTATAGAAATTTTATTTCCATATATGTTATCAGACATTAAAAATATATATTTTCTATTTCTAGTATATATGTAGCTCATGCGGACTTCACTTCAAACATCGGCCGCAGTTAAAATACCATGAAAAACATGAATGCGGCAAACAACTCGAATGCAGTTTATGTAAAAAAATTGTCAAGTCTGTCAGCACTTTGCAACGACATCTTCGAACAGTTCATCAGAAACAATATAATTTCATCTGTTCAACGTGCAACACTGCATTCTCTTGCACTGCAGACTTAAAAACTCATGAGAACATCCATTTCGGTATTAAATTCATCTGCAAAACATGCGGCGGAACATACTCGAACAAATCTAACTTATTACGCCATGGAAAGAAACAAAATCACGTAGTATAATGAATAATATTAACCATTTTATTAATATTTTCTGTTCAATCACTTTATTTCATTAATTATCAATGGGTCCTATAAGGAGATCATCTTCCTCTTGTTTTGCATCAATTTCTTCTTCTTTGGTTTCTTGCGCTTCTAGCATTTCTTCATCCTCTTCGTCTTCATTTGGAAATGGCGTTGTGGATTCATACGCGAAAGCACTTCGCGCCAAGTCAACTTCTATTGGGAAGATATTTGTCTCGGCCATTATTCCATGGCAATCTTTGTGATAACGTGATAACGCTGTGATGAGTCGCTGTAGTTGTGAAACAGTTTCTTGAACTGAAATAATAAATTTTTTATTTTTATTTTATTTTTTTTGTGGATTAATTGAATTTATTATATATTTACCATGTTTTTGATCCAACAGCTCTAATTTGACTAGAACATCCGAACGCAGTTTTGCGAATCGAGTTCGCGCTTGTTGTCGACATCGGAGTATCAACCGGTATTCATAATTGCCGGTTTCAACGCGGTATAGCGGTTCTTGTACAGCGGCATAGCTGTATTCTTCATCATCCATTTCTTTTACTTTGAGGCAATATGACTAGATAAAATCTTAATTGGTTTTAATACAATTTAATAAAAGTCATTTATACATACCAAGTATTCGAATTTAGCATCCGCGTATTTTTTTATGGTTAGTTTAGTATCTGGAACGGCTTTGGTCAAGTATGTACTTAGATCTGCCAACATCTATTTGAAAGCATATAGTAAATAAAAGATTAATAGATTAGAGATTAATCTTAATGAAGTAAATCCTTAGAGAGAGAGAAAATTAAGTTTACAGACGCAAGCGGCAACTTAAGTTCCGCGCAGGCCATACACTAATTAAATGTAAATCCTTAAATCAGCGCCCTGGCGGTAACCAATGGCATAGTATATACTATGCCAATGGGGCAATTTATAATATAAGGAATTTATGAATACAATGTATAAACATTTCAATTTATTTTTAACCAGATATTTACTGCATTTAAGGTTTATATTTAAGCATAAACAACACACCGGTTTCACTGTTTTCAGCATTTTAATTCCAAACTTCTCCATTTGTCTGTGTGCATCACCAAATTCAGTAAAAGCCAGACTTGCTCCTGACTGTGGTTCCCGTACTCCAATCGAAGCAAACGTATCACCAAAACCTGTAAAGCGATTATTAGTACCACAGTTTCTCTATAAAGCCACCAATAACTAAAACTAACTAAAATTTTAATAATACCTCGATGAACTTGGCACAAATCGAAAAATGCTTTAAGCATCCGCTTTGTATGCTCCATCAATCCTTTATACATCTGTTCATTCCTTTCCAATTCGCTCAGCTTTTTAAGCAGGCTATCTAAAATCAACAAAAATAACGATAATTGATTTTCTTTTAAATTTTATTAATTTTAAACATTAAAATTTACTTTTACCATTGCATAAAATAGCTCTGCTTAGACCCAGGGAATCTGCAGTGCTCGAACTCATGTTTTCAACAATCCTATGTTTTACTTTTTTCAAAACTTAAAAAAAAAAAAAAAAAAAAATTAAATGAAATAATTAAATGAAATCCTTTAATACCAATATCTAGTGATTTTCCTTGCTTGGGTTCTGCGTGCAATTTATTATAGTGAATTGTCACGTTTTTCTTGACCCCTTGGATCATTTTAGCCACATCCACTTTGGTTCTTCCTTTGACGGAATTGCTGCCAACTCCCACGAGTTCATCACCGGATTGCAGGGTGCCGTCTTTAGCTGCTGGAGTGTTGTCGAAGACTTGTACCACGTACAGACAGGGGCATAGTGGTGATCCACCGCCTATGCTGATTCCAATTAAATTACTGTCATCTTTTTGGATTACCACATGACCAGAAGTGACTGTCATTCCCCTTTTGAAATAAAACAACGAGGAAAATTGATAAGTGAAATGAAGAAAGTAAATATGCTAAAAATAGATCGATGAGTGATCTGAAAAATTGTTTTTTACTGATTTTTTGATGAATTGCGACAATTCTGATTTTTTTAAATAAAGTAGTCATGAGGTAGTTTTTTTATGGTACAGTAATGCCGAAATAAGGAATGATGCGCTCGAAATGCCAACTACCAAAAAGATCGGAAAAAAAATACTAAATAAAAAAAATAAAAAAGTGACATTTTCCTTCTTTTGATAAAAGTTCATTTCTTCCGCAATCTTTTCAAAGTATAAATGCCAAAAGGTGAAATTTTGCTTGTAAAACAATTCTTTCTCTAAAATTAAATTTAAACACCAAAAAAGTTTTTGGCTCGTTATTGTGCATTCGTAAAAGTACATTTTAAAGTTTAAAAACTGCCTTTTAAGGCCAAAAAAGTGCATTTTAATGTTTAAAAAGTGCATTTTAAGGTTTAAAAAGTGCATTTTAAGGTTTAAAAAGTGCATTTTAAGGTTTAAAAAGTGCATTTTAAGGTTTAAAAAGTGCATTTTAAGGTTTAAAAAGTGCATTTTAAGGTTTAAAAAGTGCATTTTAAGGTTTAAAAAGTGCATTTTAAGGTTTAAATAGTGCATTTTAAAGTCTAAAAAGTGCATTTTAAGATCTAAAAAATTTATATAAGTGAAATATTATTCAAAAAGTGCTTATTTGTTTACTTCTTTTTAGCACGAAAGGAAGAATTGGTTTTAATTCTTATATTTTAGTTTTATTTGGTTAAAATTATTTGTGTGGTTTAAGTTGGCAGATATTGCGTAGGAGTTAAGTTCCTGTAATGTATTTTTTTGCACCTATAACTGCAATAATACACATAAAAATACATTTACAATCAACGATGCTTTAACCGCCTAAAAAATTAAATTTTGGACTTGAAAATCTATCTTTAAACCTAAAAAATACATTTTTGCCCCAAAAAAGTGCCATTTTCTGGCATTTTCTTCGGTTAAAAAAGCGGCACATATTTATACGGTATTTCGATTCGCAGCTCGCACTAGGCGCCAAATTACCTTGCTGCAGCATTCATTAATAATTCCATGCTTTCTAATAACTTTAAAACGCATTGATTGATTCATTTAACCACATAAGAATCTGACTCGGTGATAAATTGCGCGTCATTCTACCTGTACGCGGAAAATGCACCGAAAAACGAAACACCTGCGCGCTCTTATCTCACTTGGCAGGTTTTCAACAAATAATAATATTAAAGAAATAATAAAATGAAATATAAAAATTACATTTTGTCTTCGGCAAGAAACAACCTGAGCATATCTTCAGGATCATCAGAATCATAATTAGGAACGAGATTGTAATCAGGATTAACCATCATCATTTAAGAGGAAGAGTAGAGGAAGACTACTTAAGGGCAATCACTACTGGTACTGATATAAAAAAAGAAATTGAAAGAAATAAAGTAAATATAAAAAATAAATAAAAAAAGTAGTAGCAGATGGACAGGTGTTTCGCAACATGCAACGAAAAAAAAAATGTTTACAAAATATTACATTTTATCCTCTTCCAAGAAGTATTCGTCTTCATCTTGGAGCATTTTAGTGACTAGAAGCTTTTAAATCGGTCGGAATGGCTCTGTGCCACGATGTCGCAGGAGGAGTTTATGTAGCATATGTTTACAATTGCTTAATACAACAAATGCACACAGGTGGCCGTTGATCTACGGAGGTTTAGAAGGAAAATCAAATATTTTTGTTTTCTGAAGATTATTATTTTTTTTTGGTTGGTTTGTTGTGTCAAAAAAAACAAAGAAATGACATTGTAATAACTAAATTCATTGCCTAAATGGAATTAAATTATTTATTCGAGCTACTAATTTGTACTCTTTTCCTTCTCTGCAGCACTTGTGTCAAAACTCATACGATACCAAACCAAAGATAACTGAGAGAAAAAAATATTGTAAACACAGCTGTTGTAGAATAAAAATTCTGCTAATTGTGTTGTATAAATAGTAAAAATAAATTTGAAAAATTAGCATTTTTTTAAAAAATTTTTGTACAGATTACTAAATACTGAATAAATTATAAGAAATTTAGATGACATTTTTGTACCATAATTTAAAAAATGACACTTCAAGCCACTCGTGTCCGATGGCATCATGAGAACAACATGCACGAATACGCGGATCAAAAGCCAACATGGGCAATAGAAAATCCGAAAAATTTTACGCTTCCTCAAACTCCCTTTTATATTTTTCATCAACACTCTAGATAGATAGAATTGAGTTTATAGACGCAAGCGGCGACTTAGGCCAAACACGTCTTTTAATCTGACATCAACACTCTAAAAAGTCCATTTGTTTCCAGATCACGAAACCGATCAACTTCACCTTCTGAAGTTAAGAATCTCTCAAAGTTTTGAGAGAGAGAGAGAGAATTAGGTTTATAGACGTAAGCGGCGCTCAAAGTTTTGAAGCTAACCGTTTAGGCACATTACCGAGCAACTTTACCAACGGAACCAGATGACGCTCATCCTGCTTGAAACATCTGTCAACATAATCATAATTAAACGGAAATAGAAGATCACCAGTTGCCAATTCAAAAGTCAAACAAGCCACACTCCAAACATCAGCATTTTCTGTACAATTAGCTCCTAAAAAAAAAAATTAGAATAAAAAAATGTTCGGAAAATTTAAATATCGAGAAATTAGAAACGTTTTTTGTGCGAAATTATTAACCAATTAAAACACTGGCAAAAATGCGTACCATTTGAACATTTTATTATTAACACTAGGGGTATTCAGAAACAGCACATGAGTGTGCAAGTGTGAGACTGTGAAAATGTGAAACTCACACATTTCTGAAACACCCAAAATGCAAGATTGCGCATGTGTGTGAGTGTGTAGGTGTGAAACTCACACAGCGCATGCTCAGTGCCCAAAACAGGCAGGAAAGACGATTACATTCCAAAGTTTTCTCAAATTGTGTATAGTTAAAAATGGTGTCAAATACCATAATTTTAGTACTAGGCAAGTGGTAACATCTTTAATTTTGGTACCTAATTTTAGTCTTAGATATATGGTACCATTACTAACTTTGGTACCATTTTCAACTTTGGTACCATTATTAACTTTGATACTATTATTAACTTTGGTACTATTGTAAACTCAGTTGAATTTGTGTTTAGATTTGAATAAATGTTAGGACCCGCGTGGTCCGCAACTCTCTTTTTCAATTTTCAACAAAGACTAGTTTTATTTCTATATGTTACAAAAATTACAAATATGCTTATTATCTTAATCCCTTAATCTCTAAATGTTCTGATTGGTTGTTGTCTCCCCCTTCCCCCTTCGTCCCCCTAGCGACTATCTTTCACACAAATATTCTACACTATTTTCAACTTTGGTACCATTTTTAACTTTGGTAACATTTCCAACTTTGGTACCATTTTCAACTTTGATACCATTTTCAACTTTGGTACCATTCAACTTTGGTACCATTTTCAACTTTGGTACCATTTTCAACTTTGGTACCATTATTAACTTTGGTACCATTATTAACTTTGATACTATTAACTTTGGTACCATTTTCAACTTTGGTACCATTTTTAACTTTGGTAACATTTCCAACTTTGGTACCATTTCCAACTTTGGTACCATTTTAAACTTTGATACCATTTTCAACTTTGGTACCATTCAACTTTGGTACCATTTTTAGCTTTAGTACCAAAGTTGAAAATGATACCAAAGTTAATAATGGTACCAAAGTTAATAATGGCTAAAGCACTTCTGTTTAGGGTTACTAGCAGACAATCACATTGAAAAAAGATTGTGAAGCAGGAAAGCCAAGTAAAGATGAAACTCTGTGCGCATGTGCAGTGGCCTTTTTTGGAAAAAACTAGCGCCAACAGCGGCAGTTTTTTCAACCAAATGCAACAGCGCTTTAACTACTTGACCCGAAATATGAACATGATTGTGTTTATGGGTTATCCACTAATGTTGTTTTTAAAGCTTGCATATCCGAGGGTTAATTTAGGTACAGTTTATACCACAGATAACGCTCTCCTAAGTTATTCTGAATTACTTCAAAAAAGTGATGGTTTTGTTATCGAAGTAACAGCTGAGATGATCAGCAATGTATTCGATAATACCAAATCTCAGGCCAAATCAAATTTTGTGGTTTCAAATGAGGAGTGGGAGAATAACTGCTTCCAAGCTGTATGCAGCGTGTCATACAAATATTCAAAAACCGTCGGTGAGTTTGAGTAAGA
>JH431247.1:27300-38767 GCA_000239455.1 Strigamia maritima
TTGTTGTTTGGTAGTGATAAAAGAAGTAGAGACTTTACTCACATCAGCCAGTACAATTCTTTGCTGTCTTTTGCCTCGATGATTGCAAGCGTACCAGCATTAAATGGAATGCAGTCTTACATTATCAAAGAATTGGTCAAAAACACAAAGGACAAAAGCCACTGAAGAGAAAGGGGAGCAAAAAAAGAAGAAAATATAGATAACCAGAGGACCCATTAGCACCACTGCAGCGGAAAAACAAAGTGCTGCAATGGAGTGTCCAGGGGAGGCCACATGGAGGCTGGGCTTCCTTTGGAAGTAAACACAAATCATTACACCAAACTGCGATACTAAATTCTATGCAGTATTATAGTTATCGTTTTTCCGTGAGAGGAGGAAAAGAAGAAATCCAATTCTGTTGGGAGGGAGATTGTTTCAACAATGTAGTGGATAGTTACATAACAATCCAAAGCGAACGACATTCGCCAACATTAAGCACAACTGCGTATCGACAGAGGCCTGCTGGATTATGTGAGGAGCAAGGCCGAAGATTCTTATTTGAGAGCAAGTAAATTAATGATTTTGCTCACCACTTTACCGGAGGTCCGCGAGACATGCAGGAAAATTACTAAGATGCCATGGCGATAGTGCGCAAAAAAGGCAAACCAGATTTCTTTCTCACTTTCACTTGTAATCCAAAGTGGCAGGAGATAACAGAGAATCTGCATGAAACTCAAGCTCCCTCTGATAGGCCAGATGTGGTGGCTCGTGTGTTTGACTTGAAGAAGAACGCAATGCTCACATCAATGTGGAGGTTTGTTCTTCCATTGAAAGCGTCAAGTACTTGCACAAATATGTTTACAAAGGACACGACTGTGCGATTGTAAAAATTGTACAAGAAATACCTAGAGATGCTGATAAAATTCCCAATTGAATATATAATATATCTCGTTTGATACAAATCAATAATAAGAAGGCAATGGTTGAACGTTGTCAAAAAGTAGAACGTTTAAATACTATGCATTCAAGCAATGTTTAATTTACTTTAATGAATTATTATTATGAGTTTATAGACGCAAGCGGCGACTTAGGCCATACACGTCTTTTATCTGACATACTAAATCTAACCAATACAAATCTGATAAAACAAACACATTTGACCATTGATAAATACACACATTCGTACATTCCATTGCAGAATGGAATGCAGTCTTACATTATCAAAGAATTGGTCAAAAACACAAAGACAAAAGCCACAGAAGGGAAAGAAGAGCAGAGCAAAAAAGAAGAAAAGACAGATAACCAGAGGACCCATTAGCACCACTGCAGCGGAAAAACAAAGTGCTACAGTGGAGTACCCAGGGGAGGCCACAAGGAGGCTGGGCTTGGAAGTTTTCTCCCCCTCATGAAAGAGAACCAGCTTCCCTTGAAGATTAGGATCGTGCAAGATGCGGAATCGCGGCATCCATGTAATTCATGCCAGCGGCAGGGGATAACAGAGAAGAGAGAGAGAGAGAGAATTAGGTTTATAGACGTAAGCGGCGACTCGGGCCATACACGTCTAAAATCTGAACAAAAAAGAATCTGACATGAAAACTGACAATATGAAACTTGACATACTAAATCCAACAAAACAAAACCAACACGCTATATCTGACAAAAGAAAACTGACACATCAAAACTGACATATCCAAACTGACATAATGACTGACAAAAGAAAACTGACAAATTAAAATTGACATAATGACACAGACATACTGACTCTGACAAAACAAAACCAATATATTAAATCAAGACAAAATAAGAAAAAAGTTTATACAAACTGAAACGGACATACCGACACTGGCATGAAACTGACTCCTTCGGACGAAAAATCCCAGCGTACCCCGGCGTACCAACCCCGTCGTTTCAACCCCGTCGTTTCAACCCCAGCGTTCTAACCCTAGCGTACTGATCCTGGTGTATCCAGCCTGCCCGGCTAATTCGGCTGGCCAGGCGTACTGATCCAGGCATACTAACCCGGGCATACTAATCCAGGGCATACTAATCCGGCCGTACTGATCCGGGCAAACTACCGACCAAATCTGTCCATATAACTGACTTCCTACCACTACGACTTCCTACTACTACCGAATTCCTACGACTACCGATTTCCTACGACTACCAACTTCCTACCACTAACAACTTCCCACTACCAACTTCTTACAGCTGACTTCTGACAACTGACTTATCCCAGCATACCCATCCCGGCGTACCAACCCCTTGGTTTCAACCCCAGCGTACTAACCCCGTCGTTTCAACCCCGCCGTACCGGGCCTGGTGTCACCGGCCAGCCGGGCATACTAATCCGGGTGTACTAATCCAGGCTTACTAATTCGGGCGTACCGATCCAGGCGTACTCTACCAACCAAAACTGTCCACACAACTGATAGCTATTAATAACAAAAGACAGAAGAGAAAGAGGAGCAACAAAGAGAAGAAGGAAGAAGGAAAGATAGATAACCAGAGGACCCATTAGCACCACTGCAGCGGAAAAACAAAGTGCCACAGTGGAGTGCCCAGGGAAGGCCACGAGGAAGCTGGGCTTGGAAGTTTTCTCCCCCGGATAACAGAGAATCTGCATCAAAATCAAGTTCCCTCTGATAGTAGATTGCACCGATGTGCATTTGCATTCAGACTTGAGTTTTCATCCATAGACACCCATTCCATTATTCGACCAATTCTGCAATTACATCTTTAATTACAAAACATCTCTAGTTAAAATAAACGCTGGAAACAGCGGAAGAAGAAAGACAACAACTGGCAGAAAATATAAATATTACATTTAAACTGGTGTATGTCACCCAACAACAAAACAGTGACTGTGGTCTTCATAATAAGCTTATTGCGAATGCAGTATCAGCATGTATTTTAGTAAATCCGGAAAAAATTGAATATGATCATAGTAAATTAAGAAATCATTTAGTGGGCTGCCTAAAGCAAAATTTATTACAATTGTTTCCAATTCTCTCGGAAAATCGCGATCTGCGTGTGTTAAATGAAAAAGTAAAAAAAATCGTGTTTTGCAGTTGTAGAAAATCGTGCAGTAGAGAGAATGGTTTCATACTGAATGTGTCAAAGTATCAAAAAGTGATGTAACAAAAAATTTCCTATATTTCAACCACCAAATCAAACAAATTACTGGAGACATCCGGAAAAACAGATACTTATTCCGACTTTTGCATTTAAATGCAGAAAACGTGATGATGACATTCAGTTTAACGCAATTTACCTTCTCATGGAACCGTAGACAAATGTAAATCGACAGAACAGATTATACAATTGAAAAATATATCGAGTGAGGAGAAATTTAAGATGGTAGAAATCAAGTGGTTGCAATCATGCTGTATCTTAAAAACCGTTGAAGTTAGACAAAAATTTCCAATTACAAAGTTGTAGAGAATCATTTGTTTAGTACAAAATCATTAAAAATAATTAATTTTAGGGATGTACCAAATATTCGGCAGATATTCAGTATTCGGCCGAAAAATAGACATTCGGTATTCGGCCGAATATTAAAATTCAATATTCGGTCGAATATTAAAATTCAATTTTCGGTCGGCCTAATATTCGACCGAATAGTAAAATTCAATATCCGGCCGAATATCGAGCCAAATATCGTATCGTATTCGTATCTTATCTTATATTATTAAATGTAATTTTTCTCTTTTCTCATTGACGTAATGGATACGTCTGTAATCTGTATTCTGTACGTCAAACAATTGAAACCCACTTAATATTTCTCTCCCGTGGCTACGAACAACACAAACCAAAACAACCGAATTAATCATTTTATTTTATATTTTATATTTCTTATTTTCGTAATTAATATGGGTAGTCCAGTGTAGGATTTTTTTGTCATTTCCAGTAATGACAAATCGATTGCGTTCTGTCAATTACGTGACCCAGTTCAACCGATTTCAAGAGGCGGAAAAAATGCCAAAACATTTTCAACTTCAGGTCTTATAAATCATATTAAATCGTGACATGCAGACCAGTATAAAAATTACTTAAGTTCACTCGAAAGTAAGAAAGTCGCATTTGCTGACCCGGCAGTTTGCAAGAAGAGGAAAGCGAATGATCAACCAACTATACAACAGTCGTATGAAAAATCAAGAGAGTGGGATATTAATTCTGTTAGAGCAAAAACCATACACTATAGAATTGGAGAAATGATTGCTGTCGATAATCAGCCTTTCGTCATTGTAGAAGATATAGGTTTTTGGTCGCCACCTAAATCAGAGATCAGACAATGTGCTGTTACTGATACTGATTCTTGCCTATGATTATTTGCCTTTGTGCTTAATTACATTTTTTCAAGCCTTTGGCGCCTCTGATTTATTATGAGGCGAATATGAGGCTTGGATATGAGATATGTAACCGCCCGTGAACCGCAGACATTGTACTGTGGTTACTCTATCGCCGCCGAGCTCGAGAGACCGTCGCCACGTGCAGCGGGCGAGTTAGCCGACCTACTGGGTCAAACAAACAATGCTGTATAGTCTTTTCATGCAGGATTGCCCAACATATGGACATTTCTCGGTTTTTTACGCTCATTAAAAAGTATTGCAGTTTACAATTATCGTCTTCTGCAACAAAGTTTTCTACCAACAACTCTTCGAAAAAAGAAATATGCAATTATGAACAAAGTTGTTATGAGGGTGATGAGAAGATTCGAGATACATGAGTTAAGTGTTGACGAGTTTCTGTTACAGGTGTTTCATGTAACACCTAGATAATGGGGCTCTGCAAGCATGTTGGAAGTTTGCTTTTTTATATTAATAAGTTGATTGACTTGAACCTTGAAATGATTCCGGATGACACAACCTGTACAGATTTGCCAATGAAGTGGAACAGAAGCCAGAAGTCGTCGGGTGGAGGAACGTTGCCAGACAAGAGATGTCCATTGAATATCTTAATGGAATTTCACCAAAACATTGACGGTATGATGAAGCTGAAGAAGGCAGCACCTGGTCAACTTGAAGATAGATAGATAGAATTGAGTTTATAGACGCAAGCGGCGACTTAGGCCATACACGTCTTTAAATCTGACATACTTATACTGACTTATCTGACCAATATATAAATCTGACACAGACAAACACATTTGACCATTGATAAATACTACATTCGTACATTCCATTGCAGAATGGAATGCAGCATTACATTATCAAAAATGGTCAAAAACAGAGACAAAAGCCACAGAAGAGAAAGCGTATATCGCGTGTATCTAAGTGTGACATGTACCTCAATGAGATAAAAAAAGGTCCAAACAACCCGTTGGATTATTTTACTCGTAAATTGCCGATTTCCGAGACCGTTTCGAACAGTGGATATTCGAGATTGGGACCACCAATACCGTTCATCCCCCATTATCTGAAGCTGCTATGCAGACCAGCTTTGAAGTAATTACCAATCGCAAAAATTCAAAATATATTCCATGTATGTTGTTATTTGGTTAACTTATCTGCAGCTGTTGGCCCTAATAATAAAAATAATGTAAAAAATACGTACAATAGTTTTTCAAGTACTCTGCAAGAATAAATTAAATAAAAAATATCGTTTTTTAAAAAACATATTTTCTATTAACACTAGTATTAACATTAGTATTTATTTCATTCTCTCTTTTCCCAAAAGTATAAAATAACTGTCAGGAATTTTAAAAAACAAACAACAGAAAAAGAATCAGCTGGAAAGGGGGTTTCTTTCTATATTAATAACATGGCATATAGTGCAAATTTATTTTTTGAAGAGTAATTTTGGTAAAAACACAATTTGGGCGCCATTTGCAATTTTCGAAGCTCCACCAAGGACTACAATCTACTGGACAGGAAACTCAATGCTGTGGGGTGATTGTATGTCTGACCGACTCCCACAATCCTTTGCGCCATAAATTGGTACGCCACCTTACGGTGAAAATATGTAACATTGATAGTTGATTGACAGAACTAATTAATTGATAAACAGAAATTATATGCAAGTCCTTGGTATATGTTTGCAAATTGCAGCATAATTCTACTTTTACTGCTGATTTCACTTTAAAAATTAAAATTATAAAAAAACTTTTGTATATTCTTTTGGAAGTGTCACAACTTTAAAAATAGCGATTGTTATTCCGTAAGAATAAAAGAAAATTTTGGAGGAGTTTGTTAATTCAGAATTAGACTGCATCGGAACATTAGGCAAAGAACAGAAAAAATTAGTTGAAACTCTCCTTGTCAGCTTAAATTCACCAAATTGGATACAATTTACAGCGTTAGTTACACCACATATTTTTAATGTTGTAAAAAGCAGTAGAACTGCTACTACATTTGTAAATCAGGGCGAAAAAATCATCTCTCTTTTAAATAAAGTACTTTCCAATTTGACTCTACGATCAGATTTATGCTCTGTACTTAATTCAATCCATCCGTGTTCTATGGGAATTTTAGAAACATTTTTTTCCGATTTTTTTTACTAAATTAGTTTATAGAGTTGTTGATAGAAATAAGCATAAGCCATTTTCACATGCTAACGAAACTACAAGCCTTTCAGTTGACTAATGAGAACACTAATGAGAAAGAAGTAGTTGCTTATGTTTTTGGATTTATGCTGAAATCTCTTATTAGACGATTTTACAGATTCCCTAAAAATATTAGATTTAAAAAATGGTTTGTAAATGCTTCATCAAATTTTGTAGACAATAAGAATGAAGCTAAGATATTGAGTGTTAATGAATGGATAAAGAAACTTGATCGAGGTGGGCTAATTTACCCAACTGAGAATTTCTTTTTATTTTTTAAGAAATTAGAAGTTTTATTACGTAAAAAATTATATTCGCCTGGTGTACAGAACCGAGTACGAAATATGTATGATCAAGCAATTTCGAGTGCGTGTGATGATGGTAATTTAATTTCATTGTGGGTAAATTTAACGAGTAAATTAAACAGTAAAAATGAAAAACTAATATTAACGGAATGTTTGATAAAAACTTTTAATTTTTCATTTGGTAATTGGGTCTTCTGACATGAAACAACAACAAAATGGTTTTGATTGTGGAGTGTTTGTTTGCCAAGATGTGGAAGCTCTTTTCAGAAATGAAGAATTACATTTTTTCAGTGGTTATCGAGATGTGATTATTTCTTATTCTTACCACTCAACAAGGTTTTAGAAAGAAAGTAGAAAAAAGTAGAAGAAAGTAGAAAGTAGAAGTCCCCAAACCGGGTCTGTGTCGACGTGAGAAAACCGAACTAGCAGCGAAATTAGCAGCTGTCAAGTTACTGATAATGTGGTTGAAAACGTGGTTGAAGATGTGGTTGATAATGTGATTCCTGTGCGAGTTCCAGGTACTGATTTTGCCCGTCACTTTTACCAACGGTCCTCGAGACACGCAGTAAAATTATCAAGATGCCATGGCAATAGTGCGCAAAAAATGAAAACCAGATTTGTAATCCATTGTAACCCATGCCAGCGGCAGCGGATAACAGAGAATCTGCATCAAAATCAAGTTTCCTCTGATAGTAGATTGCACCAATGTGCATTCAGACTTGAGTTCTCATCCATAGACATTCATTCCATTATTCGACCGATTACAATTCTGCAATTACATCTTTAATTACAAAGCATCTCTAGTTAAAATAAACGCTGGAGAGAGAGAGAACAAAGACAACATGTTATCCTATACTGTTATCTAATCCTACCAGTTAAGAAAACGTGGCAGACCACATAAATATAAATAAACAATCCAAGGATTGTCTAAAAATAAATAATCAGAAGCAAATTGTTTTAATTTAAACAAACACTTCTAAACAAATGGTGCGCATGTGGTAGAAAATTTTCCACAAATTGTTGTAAGATGTCTGATAGCCATAGTGGAATTTAATAAGACAATAAAAACTAGAACCAAGTTGCTAGCAAAACCTGTGTAAATAAAACGCAAAAAACAGTGTTTTATAACACAAAACAAAATATATACTTCTGCTGGTGGTTCAGCACCCAAACCACCAAAAAGAAGATTAAAACTAATCATGTGTTCAGGGCCCCAAAGGTTACCCGTGTGACGGTCTCGAACCGTAGTTTTGGTTAGGAATTGCCACCAGAGTGCGCTATTGCATCTTTGGCGGCATATTCGCTAGCGTCCAATATACGGAACGAAAAAAAACACTTCACTGACAATAATAATAAAAATAAAGCTAAACAGAAAAACTAACATACGAATATATCAGAAATCAAATAGGCAAATAGGCCCACTACTGGATCAGAGACTGTACCCAAGCAGGCCATCGGGGATGGCAAATTTGACGAGGTCAAGATCAAGGATGTGTATAAATTTATAAAAGATGGTTTTGTTGGTTGAGTCGCATTGAGAAGCCAAATATCGGTTTTTCTGATGGGGTTCTACTTGGGACCTTTGATTCAAAAGGTTAGGAAGCTGATTCATTTATTTAAACGCTCGCCAACACGAAATGATGATTTTTTTACAAAAAAAACTGTTTAAAAAATAGTTATGCAGAAGTTCCGGACCAACTTGCAGCTTTTCTAAAAACGGGTTTAAGTTGCCAAAGAAAAGCCAGACTTCTTGTCAAAATCGACTTCTCTGTACCACAGGGACCCAAAACAAGTTGCTAAAGCGGGCAAATCTTCTATTGCAGAAGATAAGCCAAAACAAGCATCAAAATAGCAAGCATCAAGATAGTAGATTGCACCGATATGCATTTGCATTCAGACTTGAGTTCTCATCCATAGACATTCATTCCATTATTCGACCTATTACAATTCTGCAATTACATCTTTAATTACAAAACATCTCTAGTTAAAATAAACGCTGGAAACAGCGAGATGAAGAGTATTTGTATGCAATGCTATCACATCACAAGCGAAGGTGTCATCAATTGCCCTATTTTTTATCTGTTCGATTTTTATATTCTTCAAACAATAAGGTTACTTCATTAATTAAATAAGCAAAGAAATAAACAAGTTGGTCAATGTATGGCAGAGCACGATGTTACAACTTAGGTGAATAACATCATGTCGAGCGTTATTCACCTGAGTTCTATGCGAGTTTAAAATTGTATCTTAAGGATGTATGATATAAACTTCATTTTTCGTCTTTCGACCACCAGTCATACAGCCCGAATTCCAATACTTTGCTAAAGATGAACCATTCAAAAAGTTAAAATAAAAATAATAGGTACTTGTCCCACATCAGATAAGCTACTCATAATAACATATTTAAAAAGAGAATGCACTGGACGTAGATTGTTGACTGCTGCAGAAGAATTTTATGAGAAAGTAGCAAATTAGTTACTAGATTATAATGGATCAACATATGATGTTTCCATCACTTGGACACTGTTAATAAATAATAGAATTTTAATAATAATAATAGAATGTTAATAAATAAAAGAATCACAACCAATTCCAGTTTGTTTTCCAAGTTTGTTTTCTCATTTTTATTTGTTTATGTAACATTGAGGTGAGAAATTTGAAAACTTAGAAAATCTTATTTTATAAGAATTTATAAATTCTTAGCATGGTGTTTTGATTAATTTCAAACCATGCATGCTAGGAATGAAATAATGAACTTATTAAGTCCATTCGGCGCGTTTTTTCGAAATGTACGATGGACAAAATAATTAAAAGTCGGTTGCTTCGAATTTACCAATGGATACGTATGACGTCCCATAGGTCGATTCGGGCCAATCCGACGCTAGTGTCCAGTATACGGGACGAATATGCCTATGTATATAAGCCAGATGTTGAATCTGAATTTAGTATCATCTTCAACAACTGACTTTGACAACAGACTTCTAGATCCGATCTTAATTCCGAATTGACTCAAAATCTAGAATATATTCCGTGTATTGATTTCTACATTTCCGAGCTCATTTGTATAAATTCGATCGAAAAGAGGAATTTGAGAAAGATGTCAAAATCCAACCATCCAAATGGGAGAAAGAAACCGGAAAATGGACGCAAAAATGAGGAAGAAAGCAAAATCTTCTATACCTTGTCGGAGGAACAGTTTAAAACACTGTTAAACGCCAATAGACCAATCTCTGGATTGGGGACTACTAATGTTAGTGCCCCAGTCTCGGAGGCGGGTCCATCTAACACGACCTTATACTCGGATGGGACACGTAGACATCCGGAGCATAAGGCAGTCTCGAGTAAAGGAAAAAATAGGACTTCTCGAAGAGATGGGTCCTCCCCCTACTTTAGAAAACCATTTTCCCGTTCAGATAAACCAAAACCTGGTATGTCTCGACAGGAAAAAATAGACGAGCTCGCCAACAAACTCCAAAAGGAGCAAAAGAAGGAAGAAAGGCGAGTGGAACAGGTCAGGTGCATCGCCGCTAAGGCAGAACGCCTGGCCCGTTATAAGGCCGCCCATGACAGCGTGACCAATCCCACGGCTGTACATGAGAACAAATACACCATGGCATGCCCTTTCTGTGGGGGCAGTGGGTGGTGTACTGGGTTGAGAAACTCTCGTCATGTTTTGCAATGTCCAAATTGCAATGGGCTCAAGACAAGACCCAAGGGAGAGTCATGGGACCAGACAGTTGATAAATATGTTATCAAAAATCTGATTCCCAAGCCAGGTTGTTGCATCTGGACAACATGTCCCAGGTGTCGCATCTGGCATACCAAATGGTGGAGCCATTGTGACGGATCCACGATTCAGCATTCCGCACAACGACTCGACATGTTGTTGCCGAGGAGTGAATCGCCCAAAAGGACGACCAGCTCCCTCTCAACATCACATTACCACAATTGAAACTGGTGAGAATTGAAGACGAGCCCATGGAGGTAGGACCCAAACTAGGATCAATCCCCATGAGCACGCCCTCTTCTGTTGAAGTCACTACACCTATAGCAGAGATAGCAACAGAAGCATCGACTAGTGGCTCCAAATCCGAATTAATCAGAAAAGAGCCACTGATCAATTCCAAACTCGCCAAGGTAATTATTGCCAAAGATAAGAAAGAGTCCTCCTCCAAACCAAAAGAGAGAATCGTTTGGTTTGACAGGAAGCCACTCTCTCCCACCCCAAAGAAGAGCGATACAACTTTGCTTGGTGGAAAAGTAGTAGGACTAGTGGTAGCGAATTAAATTTGAAAATCGTGGTTCGCCTCATCTCCACCTGCTGACCTGAGTAAAAGACCTTCCAGATTTTAATTCAGATGAGGACATGAACTTATTAACAAACTGATAACTATAAAATTTTAATGAAAAAAATACAATAAAGCCTTCAGAGATCCTTGACAAATTCGGGAAGAATAAGCAAAAACAAATTAAATATCTGAAAGAATTGAAAAGCAATGAAGAGAGAGAGATGAAGTAAAATTAAATATCAAATAATAAACCTTAAATAAAACATAAATGGCCTACATATATATGTATATAAAAACGAAGGAAATGTGGAAAGCACACGTAGTGCACCGCCTGCATGTTCATAACTCATAAT
>JH431250.1:34701-53842 GCA_000239455.1 Strigamia maritima
ATAATTTATATTATTGTATTCAAATTATATGTATATATCTGATTTATTTCTTATTTTTAAATTAAAAATTAATTAATAACATTTAAAAAAACATAAAAAGTCAAATTTTATGACATAAAAAAAATAAAAAAAATATAATTAAAAATGAATAAAAATAATTAATACAATTCCCGTTAAAGTCTTAAAAAAATGCAGTGATATTAATTTTTTTGTGTGCAATCTTTCAACGGAATTAATTCTTATTATTTATTTTTTATTTATTTTATTTATTTTTTTTTAATTCTAATTTTTCGCTTCTTGTAAATAATATGTCATTTTATCTTTCTTCGCTAGATGCGATTTTTACCGTAGTTTTGTGTGCAATTTCATTTTTTGTGTATAGATTATGGTGCAATTATTAGGATAATACTTTTACTATCTAATTATAATTTTTTTTCTTAATTAAAAAGTTCAAAAAAAAAAAAAAAAAAAAAATCTTGTGACATTTTTATTAAATTGAACTTATTGAAGACAATGGCAATTACAATATTGAATGTATGAAATTTTATTGATAAAGAGGCAGTAACACCTCATTATCATCCCCTAACTTTATCATAACAATGAACAATGGCCAAACTTGGTTTCAATGATTTTCTGTCTTTATTTACATGCATCATGCTTAAATTATATTATAGAAGTAAGTTAAATTGTAATATAAGTTAAAATAAATGAAGATTTGGAATAATTATAGTGTTTTTGGATCACTGACACATATCTGTACACAATTGTTTTAATAAAATATATTAAAATGTATTGTACATATCATTTGGTGTATTTTAGCGAGTGAAAAATATTTAATAAAGTTATTCTGGTTGTGAATTCAGAGTTAAGTTCAATGTTAAAATATAGGTGGCAGCACAAACTGATGTGATGTGTCTTGTTCATTGTGTGGTCATAACAAATAAGAAACGGTAGCAGTAGCGCCGCTCTGGTGTTAAAAGAGTTGAAACTCATAAGTTTGCTTCTAGGAATTTTTATTCAGGATAGTAAAGAAAACATTTTTCTTTTCCATTACAACTTTATGTAATAAACAATTTCTCGATTTATTTAGATTTAAAAGTTTAAAAACTTCCCGGAAATACCAATAATCTCGCCAGTAATAGATATTACGTAATTGCATCATATTTGGACATCATTATCGCATGAGTGAGTATGCAAGCTTCTCTATCATTGGCTGAAATGCAACGACGCTCGTAACTGGCCATGTAATGTCGGCTAAACTATTTCATGCGATTGCACGATATGATGTAAGGTAAACACAGTCTGCATAGACGAGAATAGCGATAAGTATTGTTACGATCGCCGTCCGACTTTTTAACATAAAGGTAACTTTTAATAACAATTATAAAAATCTACACAAATTTACTTAAAACAAACTAAAATCATTCCGCTTTCAAGCCATATCTCATTTTCGCTACTGCCGCTCGCATTCGTTCCTTAAACGACTGGATCTTAATCCAATGACGTCATGGATTGTTTAAAATAGCCCGTTTTAATGATATTTCATTACGTAATTTCTTCCAGATTCGGGTTAGGATCATTCTATGGCCGCTTACTTATCACGAAGACTAGTGTTTAAGGAAGGATATCGCTGTTCGTACTACAGTCCATCGGACTATCGGATCCCGGATCTCGAATTCGCTCCCTTTACGTTTAACGAGCATCGCGTCGTGAACACCGCGGTTTTTCACATTCTCCTGTGTAAATTCGTCAAGAAATATGTTTTAAAACTGGCTCACAAAATGTTCCCCCGACCGGGCGCTGACAAGACGGATTTTCTGGGAAACAGGACGACGGTTTTACAGCCGAAATCAACACTAATAACCGATGACTATAGAATCACGAGCAATGTATTGGGGCTGGGAATTAATGGAAAAGTTGTTGAGTGTTATAATAAAGTGACTGGAGGGAAATTCGCGTTGAAGGTAAATGAAATTGAATTGAATTGAGTGAAATTATTAATTTTTTGTTAGGAATTAATTAATTTAATTTAATTTAATTAATTTAATTAATTAATTATTTTTTTTTTTTTTTTTAGGTTTTGAGGGATTCGACTAAAGCGAGACGTGAAGTTGATTTACATTGGCGAGCAAGCAATTGTAAACATATAGTCAATGTTATTGATGTGTATGAGAACACTCATGCTGGAAATAAATGTCTTTTGGTTGTTATGGAATGGTATTTGCATGAAAATTCAATTTAATATGATGAATTAATTATTAATTTATGTTTTTTTGACAGTATGGAAGGTGGGGAGTTGTTCCAGCGTATACAAGACAGAGCTGAAGGAGCTTTTACTGAAAGAGGTGATAGAAAATATGGAAATTTATGAAGTTTTGACTAAAAAAAATTTGGTTTTTTAGAAGCTGCTGAGATAATTCGAGATATATGTAAAGCTGTGGCGCATCTACATGCTATGAATATTGCGCATAGGGATTTAAAAGTAAAAAAAAAGAAGTTATTTTTGATGTAACTTTATGAGTCATTTGTTGTTTGTTTTTTTGTTTAAGTTCTTAAGTGTTATTAACTCGTTAAACTCGTGTGGGTGTGATTTGTTTATTTAATTGAGATAAAAAAAAAGAGTTTTGTGAGATTGTACTTACGATTGTCATTAACAGTTAGTTTTTTTTGGTTCGGGTAATTTGAATGACGTCATTTATTTTTATTTCCTTTTGAAAGGTTAGTCATAATGTTTGAGTAATCTTTTATTTTTTATTTCGTTTACAGCCGGAGAATTTATTGTATACTTACCGGGGCAATACTGGGATATTAAAATTGACGGATTTCGGTTTTGCTAAGGAAACTTGTTTTAATTCGTTACAAACTCCGTGTTATACACCGTATTATGTTGGTAAGTATTTTATTTATTTATATTTATTTGTAATTGTTTTTTTTTTTTTTTTTTTAATTTTTTGGTTTGGTTTTATAGCACCAGAGGTTTTGGGGCCTGAGAAATATGACAAGTCGTGCGATATGTGGTCTTTGGGTGTCGTTATGTACATATTGTGAGTTTGATTTATTTATTTTATGTGGATATGATTTGGATTGATGGATGTTTTTTTAAATTTTGTTTTAGACTGTGTGGTTTTCCACCGTTTTATAGTAATCATGGTTTAGCTATATCTCCCGGTATGAAAAAGAGGATTAGAACGGGGCAATATGATTTTCCGACTCCCGAATGGCAGAATGTGTCGCAAGACGGTAAGAATTGATTAGAAATTATTTTAGAAATTTGACGTTTTTCTGTAATAAATATTGACATCTTTCAAATCATAGATTTTTTTTAATGGCAATTTATGATATGCTAGTTTTAAAATAAAATTGCCATTGAAAACAAATTATTAATTGAAGTGATGCTATGCATTGAAGTTAGATGTTTTTATATGTTTTTCAATGACATTTTGACGTTTTTTATTGGAATTTTGACGTTTTTCAATGGAATTTTGACGTTTTTCAATGGAATTTTGATGTTTTTCAATGGAATTTCGACGTTTTTCAGTGGAATTTTGACGTTTAAAATGGGATTTAGTTTTTTTCAATGAGATTTTGATGTGTTTATAGTTATAAATGAAAATTCTATGCTTCTAATGAAAATTTAACGTTTCTAATTTCAATTTACAACATACATTTCTTTTTTTAGCTAAAGAATTGATTCGAGGACTCTTAAGGACCGAGCCAACTCAAAGATTCACGATCGAAGATGTTATGAGTAATAAATGGATTGCAGTACGTTTTCTTATCCAAAAAAAATTAAACTCAACGTTAAAAAAAATCTTATTTTACAGCAATACACAGAAGTTCCTCAAACTCCACTCTACACAAACAGGATTCTACGAGAAGAGGAAGAAACATGGCCAGACGTTCAAGTAAGACCAAAACACCTTCAACACAACAAACACAACTAATCAAAATCTTACTAATTACAGGAAGAAATGACTCGAAGCCTAGCAACAATGCGCGTCGACTACGATCAAATCCACATCAAAGATTTGGAAAACTCAAATAACCCCCTCTTGAAAAAACGAAGACGCCGTGCTGAAGAAATGCAACCTTAAAACTTAAGAAAAAGTCAATTTCCAACTTTTTTTCCCTCTACGAAGTCGTCATCTTTACTTTTACGAAATTACAGCATTTAGAAACATAGCCGTATTGTATTATATAAACAAATTAAATTTTATAATTATATTTTAATATGACAAAAAAACAACAAAAAAAACATACAAAAAAAACGATTTTAGAGAATTTTGTTAAATGTTTAGCTGTTTTCGGAAGATCAAGAGTAAGTGTTCAAAAATTTTGCACATTCCACTTAACTTTATATTTATTTTTGGTTAATTTTTTGTTTATTTGCATTTTAAAAAAGGAAGGAAATCTGCTCATAATATTATAGTATTATTCGAGTATTGTTATGTTTTGTGCGTTTACATTATGTAATTAATTCTGCGCTTGTAATATTCTGTGTGAATGGTTTTAAGTTTTGTTTAGTCAGTTTAGTGTTGTTGTGTAATGTGAGGTGAGGTTTATGAAATGAGTGTGCATTCTTAGATGGAAGTAGTTTATTCATAATGTTGATAGCATGATAATTCATTGTTTTATATCAAGAATTGTATTTAAAAATAAAATTCTCGTATTTTAAAAATTTGGCTGCGATTAATTTGTGTTTGGACAAAACCGGAAGTAAATAATAAACAAAAATAAGTGATTTGCCCTGGCGATGCTATGTAAATTGTAATGTTTGACGATGTATGATAATGATTAATGAATACCAAAATTAGCGTTTTTGGTTTGTTCTTTCATTCAATTTTGGTATTTTCTGAATTTTTACTTGAAAAGTGTGTTTTTTATGAATATTTTTGTTCGAAGATTTTCCGATAGATGTCACAGCCAAGCTGCTGGCCGTTAGCTAATTATTTATTCAATATGCAAATATTTTTAAGTCATTTTCTTGAGCGTTTGAAATTAGCTCAGTCTACTTTGCTGCGCAGGTAATTTCGGTACTGCGCATGCTTTTGCTCATAGTGTTCATTTTGGATTCTCATTTGCTCTCGAACAGTTGTTATCGGTGCACTGAGGGACACGCTACTGCTTGGCTTCGCGCTGTCTCTTCGTATTTAGTTTTGTATAATAATGTCATTTCGTTTTGCATTTGCATTTAATTTTGCGTCGTTTAGTTGGTTTTAAATTGAAGAATATTTGCACTGCGCTGTTTCGTCTGTTTGCTTCAGTTTGCATGTTCTGCGCTCTTTGTGATAGAGGCTCTCGAGCTATACATTAGAGCTGAGATGAGCACATTAGTTATGTTTGTTCGCCTTTGAATGTTGTATTTAGTTTAAGCATTTTAATTATTGAAAAGATATTTTTTCGCATTTTTACTTGTTTAGATGTTCATTTGCGCGGTTTTGATATTTTAGTTTTAGTATTTCGTCGTTTGTGCGCTGATTCTGTGGTTCCATGTTTGCTTTTATTTCATATTGTGAGTGTTTTAATGTAAAGTGTTTGTTATTTTCAGATTGAGACAGACACGTGGAAAATGGTGGAAAATCGGTAATGTATTCTTTGAAATTGATTTTTTTTGTCATAATTTTGACATTTTATTTTTATTTTTAGGAACTTCGAACATCGACCAGGACAATGACGTCGCTTTTCTGACCGGCGGGCCGACGATGCTATGAAGTCGTAATTATAATGGTATCATTTTGTATTTTGTTTGATTGACAAATTTTTGATATTTTTTTATTTTCAGGTTTGGCTTCCATTCGATCATGACGCGAGACGTTGCTTATTGCGGGCCGGCAATCGAACATGACTTTAAAGTCATGTTCGATTGTCCGGCCCTGGATAAAGAGGGGCCGCCGCGATTTCGCCTATCTTCTCTTTTATAATTTATTCATAAATTCCCCTGTATATATTTATATTTCATTCAATAAAATAAAAAAAATCTTATAAACTCTTTATATATTTTATTTTATTATTATTTAACTTATACAATAAAACTGCAGAGCAGTTATTAAAATGAGATAGCCTGAAAAATGAATTGCAAAAGAAAATAAATGCAAAAAGAACATAGAAAATAAATAAAAACAAATTATATAAATGAACTTAGAAAATATAAATATAAATATAAATATATATAAATATACTTAGAAATACATATGAAATGAACTTAGAAAATACAAAATGAAATGAACTTAGAAAATACAAAATGAAATGAACTTAGAAAATACAAAATGAAATGAACTTAGAAAATACAAAATGAAATAAACTAAGAAAATACAAAATGAAATAAACTAAGAAAATACAAAATGAAATAAACTAAGAAAATACAAAATGAAATAAACTAAGAAAATACAAAATGAAATAAACTAAGAAAATACAAAATGAAATAAACTAAGAAAATACAAAATGAAATAAACTAAGAAAATACAAAATGAAATAAACTAAGAAAATACAAAATGAAATAAACTAAGAAAATACAAAATGAAAAAATCCTGTGTTGATTGTGGGCGGCTGCTTTCCCGTCAAAGTCCAACGAGCAACTTCGCATCGCAGTGATAAAATCTGAAAAAAACGAAAAAAAATTAGAATATAAAATGTCAGAAAACATTTACAGCGCTTAAAATTACACATAAAACATTGGCAACTCGCGCGCCCAACTCAGCGCTGGCTAAAGAAAACCTTAGCACAGCACAACATAGCGCGACGGATCCTAACAAAACGAGCACAACGTAATATAAAATAGACGAAACAAACAATTCATAAACTCAATGAAATTAACACTAAAATATTTAAAACAACTCGCGCGAGAAACAAGAAAACTAAAACAAGCTCAACTTACAATTAAATACGTAAGTAATACATAAACAAAAAATGCAAATGAATAAATGCGTTGTAAAATGCGAATAAATCTTATTACTCGCACTCGTAGCTCGCTCGACCTTAACGAAAACTAAACGATTTTACCGGAAATATTAAAGTGACGTCATACAAGCATTTCCATTGGCTGATGACAGCCAAGGCGAAAGATGACGTACCTAATGCAAAACAAACGCGAATTGTCGTAATATAATTAACTTTAAAATTAAAATTAATTTGGTCGATTTTCAATATGACATCATAAATTGGAAATTGCAAATAAGAGCCAATTAGTTTCGTGCAATATGACGCAACATTATGCAAAATGAATTGCAGAAGAAATTATTTACATTATTGTTTGAAGACATTTGTAGAAAGAAAAACTTATTTCTTGTAAATAAAGATAATCTCAAATTTTTTCATTACAGATAATCAAAGCGAGCGTCGATGTAAAATTCATTCATACACAACATCTCTCACTTGGCGACACTAGCGGCATAAATCACGATGAATAAGATCTTATCCATCGTGACGTCATACAAATTTTAAAAATAAACGGTTAAAATAAGAAAATTGATTAAATTCCTTTACATTTTCCTCAATAAATATTCCAAAATTAACAAATTTTGTAGAAATTGATTTTTATTTCCTTTTATATACTGATTTGACAGCAATTCGTAAACAATTACATTTTTATTTTTATTTTCATTCATTTCGAATAAATCCACGACCAGTAAATTATCTTTCTGATCACTCGTTTCTTCACCGATAAACAACATCAACTCATATAATGTTTATGTTTATATTCAAACCATTATTTCATCTTTTGAATTTTCATTCCTCAAAAACAAAAATTCTCTTTACTAAGTTTCCTTTTTGTACTTCTCGTACAAGTCTTCCAATTTCGAATATAAAACGGGGACAAATGGCTGACAAAGACCGCACTTCATTGCGAATTCTTCACTTTCCTTCTGCAAATCAGAATACCTAAAAAAAAAAAAAAAAAAAGAAAAAATTAATTTTACTAATTTTTGCAAATATATAAAACATACGTACTTGATATATACATAAATCCTCTTCGGTTCCATCTTGATTGTCGAGAATTAAGATGAAAATGGGTTTTTTCACTATAAAAATAAATAAAACAATAAATAAATAATAAAAAAATTTAAAAATTCAATTTCAAAATCACCTGGTAGTATATTTGATTTTAGTTGTCTTTGACCACGATTTGGTGGTTTATATATTTCAGCATCAGGTTTTTTCGGTCGACCACTAGATAATCTGTTAGAAATCGGTTTCTTAGTTCTCTCCGCTTGTTTTTTTTCCTTGTCGTAATTGTCTCTGAAATATAAACAAAAATGTCAATCATCGTCAAAATATATTTTTAAAAATGTTAAATTTACCTGTCAATTTGATTCCTTCTTATACTTCTAACAAAACCATGATCCATGTTCAACCTACTGGCACATTTATCATCCATTATTACGCTTATGACGTTCCGAGCAACAGTGTTCACCAAGGTAAATATCCGATTCTGTCGTGAGAGGACGCTAATTAAAATCCCAAAATCCCAAGCGATATTGACTCCCTCTTGTGATTTTATTTATTTATTTATTTATTTATTTATTTATTTATTTATTTATTTATTTTTGTTTCATACATTTTACCAGAGTCAATGAACTCTGATTTCAGGAGCGCCATATTAATTCTGCAAATGTCGACGACAAGATTCAATATTTAAACACTTAACTAATTCACCACAATAATACTTTTAATAAAAAATTTATTTACAAGAACTGAGACATTTATTCACTTAATATCCAACATTAACTACCAAAAAAAATAATAAAAAAGAAAAATCAGCCACAAAAAATTATTGATGATAATAAGGTCTATTCTGATGCGGCCCAATATTCGGATTACTACTAATCGGATGCATGGGCGGCGGTCCCCTGCCCCACGGCCTCCCACTGTACGGCGGACTATTCAAATGTGAATCCTCAAACACCGGCTGCCCCGACGGACTAAACCGCGGCCTCGACCCGTACTGCTGCAACTGCGCAGGCGGCGGATGATGAATGGGCCCGGGCGGCGGCGACGTGAACATCGACGGTCCGCTCGCATTCTGCGCCGGTGGAGGCAGCAACGGCGGCGGAAAATGCGTCGGCGGAGGCTGCGAAAACACTTGACTCGTGTTCCCATACACCAACGGCGTCTGATTCGTCTGATTCGTCGAGTAGGAAACCGGCAAATGATTCGGCGGCGGATGATTGTACGGATGTTGGGGGGGCGGGTGCTGCAAATACGACACCCCGGTCTGTTGCGGGGGTGGTGGATGATGATAATTTCCCGTCCCCTGGTGCGAAGAGCGGTAACTAGTTGGCAAATTCGCATCGTCCTGGATCGGGACGGTTATTAAATTGGACCGGGCGCTCACAACGGGGATGGGGGACGCGTATCCGTGCGCGGAAGGCGGCTGACCAGTGGCGGACGGGGGCTGAGTGAAGGTGATATGCGCCCGGCCACTCAGGGGATGGTTCTCGTCCCTGTGGTAGGTGGTCTGGAGCGGGGGCGGGAGGATGGAGGTGTCGGGAAGGTGCGGCAAGAGGGGGGGTGGCGGGTGCGAGTGGACCGGAGTGTGGTGAGATGTGGTGCGGAGAGAGACGGAATCGTGGTTGGCCGCTCGGACGGCTTCGCGCGGGTCGGTGCGAGTCGAGTGGGTCGAGTGGGTCGTGGGGGCTGAGGGGGTGGAATGGTGGATGGTTTGGTTGGGGGTGTCGTGGTGGTGGGAGGTGGAACGCGAGTGGCGGTGGTTGATGTGGGCTTGGAGGTCTCGTTGGGAGAGGTAGGTGCGGCGACAGCCGTTGTTGCCGTGCCGGCTTCCGCCGTAGGTGCACATGTAGACTGTTCCGAGGCCGGTGTTTTCTACGCGTTGAACTTTGTCTTTGCAGCGGGGGCAGGAAGAGCCCGATTTTTTAGCACAGGCGAGGCAGAATACGTGTTTGCATGGAATCTGAAAAGTAGTTGCAAGTTAGTTTATCAGTGGAGAAATCTAACGACAGGTTTTAGACGTTTTAGTCAATTTTTTAGTTAAAAAACATCAATTTATGGACTGAAAAGTAAATTTATGCATGTTTTCGTCTATAAACACATGTTTTTTGATCTGATAATCATTTTTCCACCTATGAAATTCATTTTCCAAGCCAACTCGAATAATAATCATCAAATCAATACTTTAAAACTGATCAATCGTAAAATACAATAATTATAACGCAAAAAAATAAGTAAAAACACAATTACCATTCTTCCGTAAATCAATATGGGTAATTTACACTTTTCGCAACAGTGAAGCATCGGATTAACAACTTTCTCACCAATTAAATGTACCTAAATAAAAAATAAAAAATAAATTTAAAAAAAAAATAATGAAAAACGTAATTAGTTTAATAAAATCAAAAGTCGAAAATACTTTATGATCCCAACGCAATTTCGTGTTCCTGTGCATCGGCTCCGGTGGGCCCCGGTCAATAGTTGTGAAGGTCGGGGCTTCCAGTTTCGAAATATCATCTTCCATTTCAACTATCATAATTCAAATATTATTTATTATTATTTTTAAAATTTAAATAAATAAAAAATAAAATATTTTTTTACATTTAGTGATTTTATTTTCGTCATTTTCTTCGACCGGCGGCTCCTTTTCCTTTTTAGCCGAAGCATTTTCTCTCTTCGCGGACCGACTGCCGGTTGCTGCGGTCTTCCCACGTCCTTTACCTCGTCCTTTCCCTTTCAATTTAATCGAAATGTTTTTTCGCACAGGTAAAGATTGAGTCGTTCCGGCTTTTTCGTTGTTTTCAAAGTCCAGCTCCAATTCTTGAAATAAAAAAGAAATATTTCTTAGATTTCAATTTATAACATTAATTAACTAACTAAAATTTAATGCGCAACATCAATCGCATAATTTCTAAATATTTGTAAATATTTGACGTTTTCCATTGTATTTACTATTTGATTAATGTTTTCTCGCCTTAATTCTTACCAGTGTCGTCCATGTTGCGTGAGAAATGAAGTAAATTAAATTTAATCGTATTTCATTGGTTACTAAAATTGACGTCTTAAAAACTCATAAAGTTCACATAAATCTGACAAATTATGACGCAAGATAAAACCCTAGGTTAAAAACCTCGAGCGCCATTTTTGAAGCTTCGTTTTTGAGCCACTAGAGCGAGCGGTATACTTTAAACAGTTTTTTTCTTTTCTTTTTATTTTTGGTTAAATTTTCTACAATACATTCTTACTTCAATATCATCACATCATTTTTACACATTCAAAATTTCTCTACAAGTAATCACGAGTAGACACGTGATTACAACATTTGCATTTCATTTACTCCAGAAGCCGTGCTAAATCTTGTAATTCCCTCTGCTTGCTTTGAATGTAAACCATTGTTTCCCACAACATCTTCACTAATTCAGCGTCGTCAGTTTCATCTAACGGCACATCCTTAGAAATCGGCGCATTCAACCGAAAAAACGGAATGCCGATCGTACTACACCAAGCACGAGCGCGCTCTACCACGCGGCCATCAGCGGCTGTCGCCTAAATCAAATTTTTATTTATTAAATAAATAAATAAATAAATAAATAAAAAATAAAAAATAAAAAATTAAAAAAGAAAAAAATCTAAATTACTTGATCGATTAATAGATTCGCTAATGCGGAAACCCCCATTGCCATTCTTGCCGCATCCCAAATGCTTTCCGGTCGGAACACGTCGATCGTGTTGACGGATACCGTTGGGCATCGTCCTGTGCCGAGAGATACAACACATTCGAGTTCTGTGATCTTATGTTCTTCGCCCTAGTTAAGAGAAATGATTTAAATGTGGATAAATTACGTTACGAGTTTATGATTTTCTGGTACCGTGGCACGTAATGCGGCATTGTATTGATATATTTCGGTGAGCGCGTCTAGTGTTGGATTATTGGCTATCAATCCGCCATCAACAAAACGACCGGATGCTCGGAAATATGTTGGGGCAGCACCGGATGCTCTGGCGGCTCGCCAAACTAACTGGTCTGGAAAGTAAAAATTTTAAAAAAATCAAATTCATATCTAAATTTGGACGTGGGGTCTCTCAGTTGATTACCTTCTGGTCGAGGTGGAGGTTGATATCCAGATTTGTCCTCAATTCCTAAAATGGCGGATGGTGATGGGTAGTTGCGAAAAATGTGTAATTCAGCTGGATGTCTGTCAGCTAATACTCCGGTGACAATAACGCTGGAAAATAAATTTGTTTTTCGTCTAATAAAAATTATTATTTAGAAATTGTTGGTTTTTATTTACCGTGGAAATATTATGTCTGACATTTTAGTTTCGCAACCGAGTTCTTTTTGTAAAAATAGTTCCAATGGTTCCGATGGATATGGTCTGTGGCCCATAAATACTTTATCTTTTAACCGGAAATATAATCTTTGGGTTTCTCGAACTGTTTTACCTTAAAAAAAATAAAACTATATGAGACAAAATCCCGCAAATCGAACAAATCTCGCAAAATTTCATGAAAACTAACAAAAATTTCATGGAAACTAACAAAAATTTCATGGAAACTAACAAAAATTTCATGGAAACTAACAAAAATTTCATGGAAACTAACAAAAATTTCATGGAAACTAACAAAAATTTCATGGAAACTAACAAAAATTTCATGGTCACTAACAAAAATTTCATGGAAACTAACAAAAATTTCATGGAAACTAACAAAAATCTCATAAAATCTCATGTAATCTCGCAAAATTTCATGGAAACAAACAAAATCTCATAAAATCTCATGTAATCTCGCAAAATTTCACGAAAACTATCAAAATCTCATGAAATCTCATGTAATCTCATGAAATCTCATGTAATCTCATGAAATCTCATGTAATCTCATGAAATCTCATGTAATCTCATGAAATCTCATGTAATCTCATGAAATCTCATGTAATCTCATGAAATCTCATGTAATCTCATGAAATCTCATGTAATCTCATGAAATCTCATGTAATCTCATGAAATCTCATGTAATCTCATGAATCTCATGTAATCTCATGAATCTCATGTAATCTCATGAATCTCATGTAATCTCATGAATCTCATGTAATCTCATGAAATCTCATGTAATCTCGCAAAATTTCATGGAAACAAACAAAATCTCATAAAATCTCATGTAATCTCGCAAAATTTCACGAAAACTATCAAAATCTCATGAAATCTCATGTAATCTCATAAAATCTCATGTAATCTCGCAAAATTTCATGGAAACAAACAAAATCTCATAAAATCTCATGTAATCTCGCAAAATTTCACGAAAACTATCAAAATCTCATGAAATCTCATGTAATCTCGCAAAATTTCATGGAAACTAACAAAATCTCATGAAATCTCGCAAAATTTCATGGAAACTAACAAAATCGTATGAAATCTCGTGTAATCTCGCAAAATTTCATGGAAACTAACAAAATCTCATGAAATCTCATGTAATCTCGCAAAAATTATCTCGCAAAATTTCATCAAAACTCGCATCACTTCGCAATTTTTGCTTACCTGTGGCCAATGCCAATGTCAAAATTCCTCCAGTACTCGTTCCCGACATCCAATCGAACAAATTCATCACCGGTTTTCCAATCATTTCCTCAATACCAATCAGCATTTGGATGAGAATAAGCCCCCGGATACCTCCCCCATCGAGACACAACAAACGACCACGATTCCTATTCCCCGTCTCACTATCATGTCTTCGACGAGACAATGCGGCGATCATCGTTGCACTCGCCAAAATCTCATCAAAAGCTAAAAAAAAACACAAAAACAATTAGAAAATAAGCAAAAACCAACAACATTTAACAACAACGCCATTTTACTGTTATTTGGATATGTTTTCATTGGATTTTTCGATTCCAGCGGCTGTCCATAGTAACTGCCGTCCGGCTTGCAACCATCATTGCACGAATTTGGTATAACTCTGTTGCAGCGTTTTGCACCGACTGAGTTTAGGATGTATAATGCATGATCCTTTTGCGGCAGTTTGGATGTTGCAGCCAGGTGGCGAGGACATTCGCCTTTGTTGTTTAGAATGTCGACGTCGCCGCCGAATATTATTATTGCGTGGATGAGAGAAATGTTTCCACCCTGGAAAATTGAAATTATAGTTGGTCTTTAAGAGGGTTGGAAAGGAGGGTTCGGATTACCATGATTGCTAGGTGTAAGGGGGTATCGTTGTCTTCGTTCACGGCGTTTACTTCGGCGCCGCGGCATAAAAGGGCCATTACGCATGGTAAGCGGGAACGAAGGATCATGACGTGTAGAGCTGTCTCGCCTTTGAAGTTTTTGGCTTCGATTAAGCAACCGAGATTGACTAGAGCTTCGACGACCTGGTAATAGTTTTAATGTTAGATTAATGTTCGATGGCCTTTTGATGAATTTCATTGAAATTCGAGACATTATTGATAATTTCATTAAAATTCGAGACATTATTGATGAATTTCATTGAAATTTTAGACATTATTGATGAATTTCGTTGAAATTTTAGACATTATTGATGAATTTCATTGAAATTTTAGACATTATTGATGAATTTCATTGAAATTTTAGACATTATTGATGAATTTCATTGAAATTTTAGACATTATTGATGAATTTCATTGAAATTTTAGACATTATTGATGAATTTCATTGAAATTTTAGACATTATTGATGAATTTCATTGAAATTTCAGACATTATTGATGAATTTCAATGAAATTTTAGACATTTTTGATAAATTCCAATGAAATTAAGACATTATTGATGAATTTCATTGAAATTTGAGACATTATTGATGAATTCCAATGAAATTAAGACATTATTAACTAACCGCTCTACTCTTCGCCCAATGTAAAGGTGTACCACCATATTTCATATCTTGAGCATGCAACTGATCCGGATACATGTCTATAATTTCTTTGGCACATCTTAAAAAAAAAACGACCATAGAACTTTAAAAAAAATGACTACAATTCAAACCACTTCACCTTGTGCTAGATACTTGCAGCGCTGTATGAATAGGAAACTCGTATGTGCCAGTCACATTGACATCAGCACCGGCAGACATTAACGCTTTAACGCAATCGGGTTTGTCAGCGACGCAAGCCAAATGAAGTGGAGTATGACCATCTTTATTTCTATGATTTATCAGTTGTCCTGATTTCACCGTAATACTCTAATATATATAAAAAAAACGCATTAATTATGCAAATTTTTTTTATTATTAATTAAATAATTATTGTTTTCTAAAGGGGTAATAAAAATTTGTTACCTCATATTTACCTGAATGACATCTTTATTAGTTATAGCCGCAGCGTGAACGGCCGTGTTGCCATTGATGTCCATCTTGTTTGTGTCTACGTTAAGTGCTAAAAGTGTATGCACAACTTTGTATTGTTCACTTCTAAGAGCGACTAGTAAAGCGGTTTCGCCAGTTTCCCACGCTGTGTCGTTTATTTGACTAGAAATAAAGATAAATGAAATTGGTGGTAAAATTGGGTCTGGAATTATTGATTAACTCGGTAGCGTTAACAACTAATTAAATATCGTCAAAATTTTCTCATATTTCATATTGAGCAAAAATTATCAAATTCATCAATATATAAAAATAATTTGTTAAGAGAACTCATTGATTAGTTCTTCCGCCACCGATTCAACTCACACCTTGCCAGACCATCGAGTTTAAAACTATCCACAAAACCTAAATGAGCTGCCATATGGACAGCAGACCATGTCGGATGTTCCTTTAACACTTCACAAAATTTCTGCAACATATCTTTCGTGCACAAATACGAACAACAAGCAAGTAGTGGCAGCAACGCTTGTTTATATATCATAAACTTTGATTCTACATCAATTATTGTCTCCGAACGAAATAAACTAACAAAAAATAAATAAATAAATAAATAAATAAATAAATAAATTTTCAATTAATTAAAAAATTCCACAATTTTATATCACCTATACGCCATACTCAAAGATGATTGATAATCTTTATGCAAAACTATATCGTATACTCCATCCAAAGGTCCATAAATGACTAAACCCTCTTCCCGGCAATGAACAGCCTGACGAATATAAGTATCCGTTTTAACTTCTAGTACTGTGTCGGTCGACACACCGTCACTCAACGTTCGTAATAGGGAACCTGCGATGTTTCCCAATACGGAACCGAATAATTTAGCCATTCTACAAACATAATCAAAAAAATATTAATTTATATTTAAATCTAAAGATTTTCATATTGATGTATATATATTGACCTTTTGTTATTGATTATTCTGAATGGATTTGAGAGTTACGTCTTAAACACTCCTGACGTTGCATTAAACCTATGAGAGAAATAAATGTTAGGATTTAGATTATAATTTTGATTTACTTATAATTTACCTTTATCTTTGAATTTGTGTCCTTTGGTTAATTTTTATCGTTGTCTCTTTATTACAATTTGAAGGAAAATCTTTGAATTCAGCTGCGGAATGCAAACTGCTTTCACGATGATAAGAAGCGAGTCGATAACGGCGCTTCGTTTAGTACTTAAACTCGCCACCAGGTATTGAGTATTCTTGGCGCCTTGAATCAACTAGTTACTACAAATTAAACAACCCAAAAACAAAACAAAGAAGACATTAAGTTTCTTGTTTTTTGTTTTTCTGTTTACTCTGGGTTTTTCTTGAGTTTAATTTAATGGTTGGTTTAATGCTTTGAGTGTTTTGTTTATTGTTTTAAATTGACTCTTGGTAATTGGGCGTAGTTAGAGTATTGTGAGTTCCTTTTATTGTAGGGCTAACAGAATAAAATCTTCAATTTGATCTTTTGATAGTTTGGTTTTTGTTCAGTGGGCATAAATGTTGTGGTGATAGTAATGATTTATGTGTTGACTGATATGGAGTTTTTATGGTGATGGACATGTTAGTTGTTAGGGCTAAGTGGTTTTAATTGGTTAATAGTGTTGTTTTGGGAGTTGGATAATGCAGTTGTTGTTTGGTTTATGATGGGATGAAAGATGCTTGTGCAATGGTGATGAATTGTATTGTGTTTTTATTGGTCTATTGTTATATACTTTTTAGTGTGTGTTCTGGAAAAGACCAAAGAAGGTGTGTGTTGTTTACTTAGTTTCTGATCTGATCTCTGGGTTTTCCAAGGCTGGCTAATCTGGATTTGTTCTCACAGACTTACACTCTCCCCTTCCTCTCAAGGTTGCCTTGCTGTACTATTCGACTATTCGATCGAAGTTGTAGTCCACCACTTGGTTTAAAGTTTCACAGAAAACAACTAGATGGCATTATATTCGCTTAATCATCTGATGTTTGGCTAGGATGCTAGCCTCACAACAGGTATTTTTTAAACACTCACATGAGACAACTAAATGCATCAAACCGTAGGATTAAGGAAATTGTTGAAGCCAAAACATGCACTTGAAACGAGAGATTAGAGAACAAAACACAGCCTAGAGATGCTGCAGAGAATAAATATGATCTTTAATCTGCGGATGGTGTATGAAATTGCTTTAGAAATGATGTAATATTATAATGATGTAATAGTTTTATCATGACAATCAAGTTCTCGCATTATCATTTAAAAAAAGTGAAATTTGTGTAATCCATTAACGTCAACACTACGGTAATTTTTTTTATTTTTTAAAAATTTAAAAAAAAAAAAAAAAAAAACTTAGTCAAAAATGCCAGGCAATTTGTTAGACAATCTTAAGAGAGTGATATAAGTTACGAAGCAAAAAAAGATGCTAAAAATATAATATAAAAAAACTTGTTCAAGACAACCTTGGTCTCCACATGTAATCAAGAGATGAAGATTTCAAGATTTCAAGATTTCAAGATTTCAAGATTTCAAGATTTCAAGATTTCAAGATTTCAAGATTTCAAGATTTCGCTGTGATTTAGTTATATTTGCTCATTTGATTTTTAATTTTCAACTTGTTTTTACACAAATCGATGGCGAATTTTTGCAGCAACCAATTTACAACCGGTTTACAGTGATGTCATGCTGCATCTATTAGTCATTATTGGATATTTTTAAGTGGGAATGTGAAGTTAGCTTTAACTTTATCGCTAAAATTTTGTTGAATTTTATTTTAGAAGAAAAAAAATCTGTCGGAACAAAACTAAAGCAAAAAGCATTTTTTTATATTTGTGGTATTAATAAATAATAAGAAATAAACATGTCCAATATAACGCAATAAATAACATAGAAGACCGATAAACTATTCTTACCATAGGTGCAGTTCTCACAGTCAGTCTAGGATTGATAAAACAACCGAATGTTAAATTAACATTTTTGAACGTTGATCGAATGTTTGACTATTGAAGTTCATAGAGAATAACAATAATCAAACAGTTGAATATGGGTGCAATATGGGTGCAACATTCATTAGATGTTGTATTGTAGATGTAGCAACATCTAATTCTGAATTAGATGACCGCTAATACAACAAATGTTGCATTTAAATATTGTGTCAATGTTGTATAGATATTGTATAATGTTGAATATTGATAAAAAAGACATTATTACGATGAATCAACATTTCTAATGTTTTTAAAAAATATTTTCTGAATGTTGTTTAGATATTTTCTTGTTTCATGGTGTGATATACTGTAGGTCTATATAACTGGTCGTGGTCAAGTACTTTAAAAATATCAATAGCGACCACTTCTGCTCAATTGCCAACCTAGAACCTAGACTAACAAAGGCAAATCGACTGTAGGGTACCAACGGTACTATTATACTATATAAGTCCCAGCTATTATTTCATCATTCTTGGTGTTAAAATGATGAAATTTCCAGCTGCGGTCATTCATATCGAAATAAAATACAAATTACAAACAAAATGTGTAATTACCAGCGAGTAAATGCATTAAGTAGCTGCTAAATCACTGCAAGTGCAACCACTTTAATTTTTTTTTTTTTAAAGTATCAGAACAAGGTGCTGACGATTGAGTTTCTTAAACAAGGCTAGTCCACATACCCAAGTGACATTTTATCAAAGTGATTAGCAGAGAAATAAATTTACAACTATGCTAAGACGATTAACTCGGCTGCCAACCCCTTTCCATTATGCAACTACATTGACCGTCAGCTTATGTTGTAAATCACGCACTTGCCATCGCCACACCTATATCATTTCCGTTTTTTTATTATTATTATTATTTTAAATATATAATCTAAGCGGAG
>JH431250.1:56789-76624 GCA_000239455.1 Strigamia maritima
ATTGCAAACAGGTACGGTAGATTTGTGTTTTCATTATTTCTTGTACCAGTAACAAGAAGAAGTTAAAAAAAGATGTATTTCGTAAAGTTTTAGTCAAATTGTTTGTATATCCATAAAAGTAAGACTTTTTGTATAATTTTATTGATATCACTGTTTAAAAAAAAATCCAAATTTTATAATATTTCACTAAAATCTCTCTTAAACATCAAATTTCATAATATTTCATAATATTTCATTAAAATCCCTCTTAAACACTAAATTTTATCAAAATTCTGCAATCCAGTCCATATTTTCCAAAATTCTCACCCTAACCACTGAATATCCGACTTAAATAAAAAACATATGAATTTTCAATTTCGAAGGGGTCAGGGATGCGAAAAACCATTTGCAAGAAGGGTAAACAAGGGCTGCATTTGAAAGGAAGGAAAAAATGGGGGTATTCCCTGGCTCGCACTTAACTGCAGGGTGGGAAGATTAAGTAGATACTGACAAGTTCTACATATATCTCTCATCGTCACTTGTTTGACAAATAAAAACTTAAAACGGTGAAAATTTAGGGCCAAACCGACTTACTTACATAATCACACTCTTCCACGAATGCGGGAGTCATTACGGGTGCCATGTAGTCTTATCTGGCGGTTGCCGCCTTGGCCATTAAACCATCGACCATATTAATTTATAGCGAACTCAAGTGAGACTGAGACAGCGCTACTGCTGCAATCGATAGGTTTTAAAAATTGACGAACATGGGAAATACCTGCCGGTGACTAACCTCACACCTTACCGGCTGCCGCACTATTTTGATTTTCTGTTTCAGTGTTATTGTAGTTGTTCCAATGGCGGACATTTTTATTTTTAATCGGGTTCGAAAACTTGGACTTGTTTCTGTCACTTTGTGGATTCGAGGTATATTTTTGTTTAATCGATTACTTACTATAAGTGGTGTATAAAAATGATGTCATCGAACATGAATTAATTGGTGTTATTTATTGAAATCGTCTAAAAAAAATGAGAAAATTTGAGAAATTTGAATGAAAATGCTTAGAAAAGTGAGAAAATTGGAGAAAATTTAATAAAATTGCTTAGAAAAGTGAGAATTTTTATTTGGTCAAAAATTGCTATTTTTTTTGGTGCTAATTACAATAAAAAGTTCTTTGAAATTTTACAAAAATGAAAAATTTTGTAAAACTCTATTGAAATTGCCTTAATAAATGCCAAAGTTCGAAAAAATCTCATTGAAATCTTATAAAAATAAGAAATTTTGTAAAACTCTATTGAAATTGCCCTAAATAATGCAAAATTTCGAAAAACTCTATTGAAATTGCCCTATAAATGCTAAATTTAAAAAAGACTTTATTGAAATTGCCTAATAAATGCAAAATTTCGAAAAACTCTATTGAAATTGCTCTAATAAATGCAAAATTTCGAAAACTATTGAAATTGCCCTGATAAATGCTAAATTTCGTAAAACTCTATTGAAATTGCCCTAATAAATGCTAAATTTCAAAAAACTCTATTGAAATTGCCCTAATAAATGCTAAATTTCGAAAAACTCTATTGAAATTCCCTTAATAATGCAAAATTTCAAAAACTATTGAAATTGTCTTAATAAATGCCAAATTTCGAAAATAATGAATAATCTCATTCAAATCTTACAAATTCTATAAAACTAAAATCCCATTGAAATCCCCCCGCTAAAAACAGTGAAATTGGAAAAACAACTGCAAGATCAGATTTGATTTATTCCTGAAACTAATGCAAGCAGAAATAATATCATTAGAGCGTGAAGCAAACTGTAAACGAACGTCACCAGCTGCTACTTTCATGCATCAATGAGAGACCGGATCGTGTGCACACTCGAATTCATTACACTTTACTTTCAAAAATCCCTCGCCCACATTTTCAATTATTGACTAAAAACAAACTAAAGAAAAAACGAGATAAAAAAACCAATTTGCTCGGCCACCCGCGTTTTCCTCCTCATTGCCGGACCCCACACGCTTCACCGTCACTTTTTATCTTTACGATCTCGAATAAAAATATTTTTAAACTTAAAAAAAAAAAAAAAAAAAAAAAAAATAGGAGACCCGCCCGTAAAAACTCATTAAAACGAGTCTTTTTCAGGTTGCTGGGAATGCCAAGCACTTACCAGAGCACATTGGAACTCAAGGCCACCAATTACAAACAACATTGCAGCAAATTGCATTATTTAGTGAAGCGGCAACGAGAACTTTGCGATCTGAGCGAAAATGTGCTGAAATCGGTGGGAAACGGCGCGAAAATGGGCATCGACGAGTGCCAGTATCAGTTTCGCATGTCCAGGTGGAATTGTTCCACTTTTTCCGACTCGCCGTCGGTTTTTGGCGGGATGCTCAAAATAAGTAAGTTGTTTAAAAAAATATTTTTTTTCGGTGATTTTTGTTTTCTATAGTAATGATACGAACGTAGTTTGCAGGGAGCAGAGAGAAGGCGTACGTGTATGCGGTGTCGGCTGCGGGGGTGGCGTACAGCATCACTCGATCGTGCAGCAAAGGCGAGATAGCGGAGTGCGGCTGCGATGATAAAGTCAGGACTAAGTCGACTAAAGGGAAATGGGAGTGGGGCGGATGCTCCGAAGACGTACGGTTTGGGGAATCGTTTAGTAAGGATTTCGTCGATTCGAGGGAGAATGAGAATGAAGCCGAGGGACTTATGAATTTGCACAATAACGAAGCGGGGAGACGGGTAGGTTGAGTAATAAATCGTAGAATGCTCATGCTTCATCCAGATGGAGGAATTTGATCAAGGATGTTGGTGTGTTACAAAATGTCACTAATTTTGTGTTAAGTTGATGGATTTTGGGATTTATTATGGTTTTGAAAGTTTTTTTTTTTTTTGTTTATATATTCTGATTAAGTTCATGGGACATTTTGTACTCTGCTAAGCAGGGTTGACTAAAATACTTGAGTTGAATATACACATTACAAAATACAAATGATTTAAAATACTTTATTTACGCTTAAGCTCCGAAATAAAAATACAAAATACAAGTAGTTTGTATTTGAAATAAGTATTTGAAATACAATTGTATTTTGAATCATTTGAGTATTTTGTATTTTGAAATATGTATTTTGTGTTTTGAAATATGTATTTTGTATTTTCAAAAGTATTTGCAATATATTGTTAGCAATAAGGGTAAAATACAATTGTATTTGCAATACCATTGCTCTTCAATACAAAATAAAAAATACAAAATGTATTTTTGAAATACGTATTTAAATTCATTGTATTTAAATACATGTATTTTTGTCAAGCCTGCAGCCAAGTTTGTATGGGGTTCTGAAAAAATGTAAAATTTTGAAAAATTATATTCGCAGCGTTCAAATTTGTTTAGATATCTTAACTGTCTTAAAGCCACAAAAAAACGTCACTTTTAAGACAGTTAAGTTATCTAAATGAATTTGAATGCGCTTACTAGAAATCGTCTAAAAAGTGAAATTTGGCCAAATTTGATTAAAATTTCTTAAAAAAAGTGATAAATTTGGTCAAATTTCAATGAAATTTCTTTAAAAACTAATAAATGTGGTCAAATTTGATTTAATTAGCCATTTACTAAGAACGGCAATATAGGTGGGAATCTAGGAAAGAATTTCCAATTTTTTTCTATCTTTTTGACCATAAAGTGCATTTATCTGCTTAGAAAATACACATGAAATAGATACGCATGGAATATTTGGTACATCCCTCTAATGTACATCTTATTCCTGTGTGGAATGGCAATAAAATATAATAAATAATCATCATACTAATCAGTCAATTATTTTTGCAGTCTATTCGTTCGAAAATGGAACTAGTGTGCAAATGTCACGGAGTATCCGGAAGTTGTTCAGTTAGAGTCTGTTGGCGGCGCATGGCAACCTTCCGACTAGTGGGTGACGAGCTCACCGCCAGACTAGATGGCGCATCGTTCGTCAAGATGGTGAAAAGGAAAAAGAAAAGACTGCGCCCTATGACTAAAAATCGCAAAAAAACCCACGAAAAAAGATCTCGTCTACCTAGAGGAATCACCAGACTATTGCGAAAGAAATGAAAGGTCTAAAAAAAAAAAAAAAAAAATTAAATAATTTTTTTTTTTTTATATTTATTTATATTTTATTTTCTATTTTTCTAGTGTTGGAGTATTGGGCACGCAGGAACGAACGTGTAACCGCAGTAGCTACGGTATGGACGGCTGTCGACTTTTATGTTGTGGACGAGGCTACCACACTTTAATTCATGAAGTAACCGACAAATGTAACTGTCGTTTTGTTTGGTGTTGTCGTGTCATGTGTGAACAGTGCACCAGTATGGTGGATGAAACGCGCTGCAATTGAACATTCTGCTGCTAATTGTATATTATTATTTTCCTTTAAACAATTATAAATATTTGATTCGTTTATCATTTTTTTTTTTTTTTTTAAAAAAAATTTCACCGCTATTTATTACAATCGTCGTTTGTTTTGTCACTCATTTTGCGAGATTGCGATCGTGATAGCAACGAGCAATTTGTGACTTTTCTCAAAAATTGAAGTCGAGTCCATATGAATCAATGACCAATCCAATTTTCTATGTCTATTAAAAATGGGCAGAATTCCACTGTTCGTATACAGTGTATTCTCTATCGTGTGCCCCGTTTCTGTGTCTGTATATATAAATATGAGAGGTGAAATTAATGTAACGTAATAAAAAAGTTTTGACTGTTTTTGACCAATTTTTGATATTTTCGTTTTCATTTGAATTATTCTTCTTTTTTCTAGCGCCAGTTTATGTTTAAAATTTAAATTGTGGTTACACCAACTACCACCAGGGTTACCCTAGGCTCGACCCTCGATAAAACCAATTTTTTCAATATAGAAAATCCTCAAATAAAAATAACTTTTGAAACATTTTTATTACATTTTAATTTTTACTATTTTTTTTTTATTCTTGTTATAGCCTGAACACTTTTAAAATTTTCTCTATAATAAACAAAAATTGTGTAACAATTTAGGTTTCATAACTATACAAATTCTAAATGTTATAGTTTATCAATTCAATATATTAAAACAAAAATCAATTCAATATAAATACTGCAGTAAATAAATGAAAACATGTATAGGAGCGGGATAACAGTTCCAGAGTCAATTCCATAAGTAGTATTTCAACGAGTCCATGTAAAGAGCGCTTTAGTCTGTAGTCACCACGTTAGACAAATTGGGTAAAAAATGTAAACAACAAAGTGAGATCAACTTCCATTACGAGTGCCTGAAATCGGTCACCAACCACCAAGGTAGCCACTTAAGACCCCCATTGTGGTATTCTTAATACCAAAAGAAAACTTAAAACCTATTCAGATAACTTATAAACGAGTGACGATGCTTGTGAATTGAACCCGCTTGGCCAGCCATTATTATTCACTACTCTTCTGACTTCTGGGATGGGCAATGGGGCAGAACTTTCTTTCTTATTTTTTGTTTTTTTTTGTTTTTTTTTTATTATTTTTCATCATGAGACCATTACTTGTCTTTTCTAACAGGGTAATAGCGGTGGTGGTGGGCAAGGTTCCGGGATACAATTGGGCAAGGGGCACGGAGGGCAGCACCTGGGTGCGCAGGGCGTGCAACAAGGTGGGGGACAACATGGAGCACACGGAGATGGACATCCTGCAGGAGGGCAGGGCGATGGGCAACATGGCGGTGGGCACGGTGGGGCACAGGGCGTGGGGCAACACACAGGAACGCACGGTGTACACAAACTAATGTATGGTGAACATGGCGGGCATGGTCTCAGAACGCAAGATGGACCTGGTCCAGGAGAACAGGGGTTGCATTTAGCTGGTGGGCAGGGGCAGGGGATATTGCAGGGTGGGGAGCAAGCTATGGGACAGGGGCAGGGTAAACAAGGTGGCGGGCAGGGTTTGGGACACGGATAACAAGCTGAGGATGGACCACATTGAGCGCATGGTGAGCAGGCTGTTAATGGACCACATGGAAAACATGGGCTGCATGGATTAAATGCAGGTCCACAGGGAGTACATGGTCCGCATGGGCCGCATGGGCCGCATGGGCCGCACGGGCCGCACGGACCGCACGGACCGCACGGACCGCACGGACCGCACGGACCACACGGACCACACGAAAGTGGACCACAAGAACCGCAAGGGCCACACGGACCACAGGACAGTGGACCGCAGGGACCGCAAGGGCCACATGGACCAGGACCGCAAGGACCACATGGTCCGCAAGGCCCACAGGGACCACATGGTCCGCAAGGCCCACATGGACCAGGACCGCAAGGGCCGCAAGGACCACATGGTCCGCAAGGACCGCAAGGGCCGCAAGGGCCACAAGGGCCACAAGGGCCACAAGGGCCACAAGGGCCACATGGACCTGTACCACAAGGAGCACAAGGACCGCATGGACCTGGACCACAAGGACCGCATGGGCCACAAGGACCGCATGGGCCACAAGGACCGCATGGGCCACAAGGACCGCATGGGCCACAAGGACCGCATGGGCCACAAGGACCGCATGGGCCACAAGGACCGCATGGGCCACAAGGACCGCATGGGCCACAAGGACCGCATGGGCCACAAGGACCGCATGGGCCGCATGGACCGCATGGACCACAGGGGCCACAAGGACTGCATGGACCGCAGGGGCCACAGGAGCCACAGGGGCCACAGGGACCACAGGGACCACAGGGGCCACAAGGGCGACAGGGGCTAGGACACGGACAAGGTGGAATAAAAGGTGGGCATGGGCATGGGCATGGGCATGGGCATTTTGGATAGACAGATCGAGGTAGACATTTAGGTCTGCATCTTCTAGGGCGACAGGGTCGACATCTAGGGGCACATGGAGAAGTACATCTAGGAGGGCAAGGAGATGGGCATCTAGGAAAACAACAAGGAGCTGGGCAGGGAGCTGGGCAGGGAGCTGGGCAGGGAGCTGGGCAGGGAGCTGGGCAGGGAGCCGGACAAGGAGGAGGACATGGTTTAGGGCATGGCGGTGGGCATGGCGGCGAGCAGGGAGCTGGGCAGGGAGCCGGACAAGGAGGAGGACATGGTTTAGGGCATGGCGGTGGGCATGGCGGCGGGCACGATGATGGTGGACACGCGGGTTGCGGTGTGGTGGGTCGCGAAGCAGAGGGCGGGCTACTAGGTGGACAATCGGTTGGAAGCGATCCCCCGGCACTTTGTCTTTCCACACATTCAGTAGATGATTTATATTCTTCATACAAGCTTTTCTGAAACGAGTCCTTAGAATTCTCTAAACAGTCTTTTGTAATAAAAATCAGTGAATGGTCAGCACTTGTCCGACTCGAGTCATTTTTCAAGCGAGGTGGTGATCCTCCTGCAGTTTGCCTGGAAATTGCAGTTTTTGGTCTCTGAGGAACAATGGGTTTCGACTTGTCTTTTTTAACAAGAAATGGCGATGATTTTCCAACATTCAGTGATTTAGGAACGTTTTGAGACGTCGGCTTTTCAAAACTTACACAAGACATATCAGATGTTTTAACAGTATTCCGTGACGTCGATTGTCGAACCGTATCAACCGAAGTGTCAACATTCTGAGGTAAACAATTGCCTAATGAAGCCGGCATAGCGATCTGAGACGGCGACTTACCAGTCTTTTTTCGGGTAAATTCAGCTTTGAATGGCGGCAACGGACATCCACCGGCCAACTGTCGCGAATGTTCGTTTTTAAATGGCGGCGGACTAAAACCAGCGCTCGGACGTCCCGGACAACCAGTGCAAGGCACTGGCGGTGGCGTTGGATGGGGACTGCTAGGTGGTTTGGGACCTAAAAAGCGAGGCGGACTGCATGGCGGCGGGCAACATGGCGGCGAGCAGGGGGGACACACGGGTCTACACGTAGGCATTGGAGGATTATCTCGACAAGCTGGCGGACAAGCTGGCGGGATACTAGCAAACGATTGTGGGGGCGGACATGGCACATTCGTTGGACAAGTCTTTGGCGGGCAAGGCGGACTGGGCGGTGTGGGGCACGGCGGGGCGCACCCGGGCGCGCAGTTGATCTTCTTCCTGCACGACGTCCGCTGTTCGTTGAAGTGGTACCCACTCGGCACGCAGTTCGTATTCATCAACGGAGCAGTGGGCACGTACCCATCGCCACAATAAGGACCCGGACCCTTCGTTTCTCTTTTATTGCACTCGCCCTTGTCCTCGGCGTAGTTGAACAACGGCGGCAGATCCTCCGCGCACGGCGGCTCGTCCGGTGTAAACTTGTCCATGTCGTTTGGCACGATTGTTGTGTCTGGCAACAGCATCATTCGCTTTTTGCACACTTGGGGCAGTTGGCAAGGGTCAGTTGTTTTGATGTTTCGTTCGTACTGCAGGACCTCGTTGTCGGTGCCTCTCGAACCATCGCAGCAGCACTTAGCTCGATCCGTCGTGTGCCATTCGCGTTCTCCCAGAGCGTTACTGTACGGCACGCAGCAGGAAGGCGGTAAAGGTGGTAAGCACGGTATGCACGGCATCTGCGGGCGCATTGGCGGCTTGCAGCTGTCACAGTTGTCTATAAACGCGCAGTCCGGGGTGGGGAGAATGGGCCCGGGCACTGGAGTCGCTTCGCACCGTGAGTTGTAGTCGCCTTCTTTGCGCCGGTACTCATGGATTTCCTCCTCTTTGAAATGGAAGTTTGAGGGTACGGACATCGCTTTGTGGCGGAAGGTCGCTTCGCCATAGTTGAATCGCCAACAGACAGAGGGTTTTTTTGCTTCAATAGATTCGTTTTCGATGAAGGGTGGCTGGGAGGGCGAGCCCAACCAGCCGTAACCGCTGGGGCAGTTTTCTTTTAGGTAGCTGTGCGACTCTTCTTCCTCTTTATGGACGTCACATGGTGTTTGTTTGGCTATGGCGCTCCATTGTGGTCCGTCTACTTGGAATCGCCAGCACACGTTGCCTGGAAGATGGGCGAGTCCAGATCGCATCCATGTCTGGCCACCTCCGCCCATTTAGGTCACCTAGATTAAAAATTTTTTTAGAATTTTTATAGTAAAATTTAGACAAAACAAAATAAAATTAAAATAACTTGAGACAAATTGAAAAAACTCGAGTAGAATTCGTCAAAAAACTCGAGATGAATTCGTCAAAAAACTCGAGGTGAATTCGTCAAAAAACTCGAGGTGAATTCGTCAAAAAACTCGTGATGAATTCGTAAAAAAACTCGTGATGAATTCGTAATAAAAACTCGTGATGAATTCGTAAAAAAACTCGAGATGAATTCGTCAAAAAACTCGAGGTGAATTCGTCAAAAAACTCGTGATGAATTCGTAAAAAAACTCGTGATGAATTCGTAAAAAAACTCGTGATGAATTCGTAAAAAACTCGAGATGAATTGAAATATAAATATAAATATATAAATATATAAATATAAATATAATATAAATTGAAAAAACTCGATAAATATAAATTGAAAAACTCGATAAATATAAATTGAAAAAACTCGATAAATATAAATTGAAAAAAACTCGATAAATATAAATTGAAAAAACTCGATAAATATAAAGTGAAAAAAACTCGATAAATATAAATTGAAAAAAACTCGATAAATATAAATTGAAAAAACTCGATAAATATAAATTGAAAATCACTCAATAAATATAAATTGAAAAAAACTCGATAAATATGAATTGAAAAAATATAAATTGAAAAAAACTCGATAAATATAAATTGAAAATCGAAATAAATTGAAAATCGAAATAAATTGAAAATCGAAATAAATTGAAAATCGAAATAAATTAAAAATCGAAATAAATTAAAAATCGAAATAAATTGAAAAACTCTAAATAAATTGAAAAACTCTAAATAAACTGATAAAAAACAAAATAAACTGATAAAAAACAAAATAAATTGAAAAACTCTAAATAAACTGATAAAAACAAAACAAAAACTGATTCCAAAATAGACCTTAAAAAGTACTAAAAATCCAAAAACAAAAAAAAAATCCTAAAAAAAATGTAAAAAAATCAACATTTCAAAACACAAACATTAAAAATAAACAAAACTATTAAAAAAAAAACCAGATCATATTCGATAAATAAAGTGATAACGAAAAATAACGTAAAATAACATTTAGAAGCCTTTTGTAAGCCTAAAATTCTATTACCTTTTTTTTGTTCTTTTTTTACTTGAAAATGCTTCCACTGTTTTCCGCTCCTTTATGTTGTGTATAGTTGTGTTTTTTGCGGTGCTCGATTGATCTCTTCTCAATTTTTTACAGAACATTAAAGTTAAACGGTAAATTTTGTTTTAGTTTTGACCAAGATGCAGAGATGAGGGCGATATCTTCAGTTTGCAGCAAATTTAAAATACTCATAATTAATATAATTTTGATTAATTTCAAATTACTCTGGCCTATGAAGGATATGCGCCCCTTTTAAATCCTTTTCTTGCTGTTTTTTTAAAAAAGTTTTATCTTTACATCATCTCTGCATATTTCCCGGACACATGTAGGCCCGGGACAAATCCAAAATAGAACATCTATGACGGTCACGTGGTTCAAATCGCGAGACTCATCCTCTCTTTCATTGTTAGTGTTGTATTGTTTATGAAAACATTTTTACGAAAAGTTATTACAACTAAAATGATGGATAAATAAAAATAAAAATCAAAAAACACAAATTACATTAATAAAAGTTTTTTAAAAATAATTTACAGTTTTTTTTAAATTGCACAAAAACAATATTTACATTGAAATATGCTCATAGCACAAAATTTGAATAAATGTTTGAATATTTAATACTATTTAAAATCAGATTTTTACAAGTTATTTGGTGGCCATCTGCGATCATCCCCATTAAAAAGATGGTCGCGAAATTCCCACACTTTGTCAAATTCAGAAAACCGACCTGAAACACTACTGATCACTATGCTCTCCATTAGAAAGTTCGTGAAATAAATGAGTTAATATCAATATCTGTATCAATACTTTATGAATTTAACTTATTTCATCGTGTGTTATGGAATTCAGTATCCCTAAACTAAAAAACCAATCGAAATGCCTAATCTCTGAAAAGTTTTAAATTTCATACACATGAAATTGGTCACGGGATAATGGATAAAAAAAACTTTCGGTTAAGGCAAATACTTTGTAAAAAAAAAATTTTTGTTTTATTTTCAATTTTTTTTTTACATATAAACTTTTAAATTTTAAACGTATTGTAAAAGATCAAAGCAAATTATAGTCTTTTATCTTCAATAGATGGCGTCACTCACTGATCGTACGTACTGTAACTCTGTGACGGTCCCAAATTTGACCGTATTAATTATAATAAAGAAAGATGCCATTTGTTAAAGAGGAGAATATTTTATTAGTCTCTTTTACACTCTGTTTACTTCGGTAGTTCGCAAAACCACCATTAGATGGCGGTAGTCATTAGGCACTAGTTCTTGGATTCCTCCCTTTGCCCGGCAACGGAGCAGACGATGCTGGCGATGCAGGAAAGGCCTGCAAATAAATAAGAAAAGAGTTGCAGAGTTCTCTGCCACTTTTATTAATAGATTAAATATGACTTACCTGATTATGCCTCCACGGCATAATGACGTGTTTACAAGCGGAGTGGCTCCACTCCGCCTATCCAAGATGGCGGATTAATATGTCATTGGATGACATACTAATGTGCCCCTCCCTGGTTGACTCTCCAATCAACCAGGGACTGACACAAGTATATCCCTTGCAGCAGGGCTCATGATCTGATTTTATATTGATATTGTATACACTTGTTGTTACCTTGAACCCTCACGATTTGTACTCCGTGCGCCATGACCGTACTCATGGCAATATTGAGGCTTAGCCCGACTATGTCAGGGTGAGGGATCGCTGCCCTCGCCCACCCATGCTCCGAAGGAATGCTCTATTGTGTTGTTCCGACTGGGACGGATGGGTAACGCGTACTCTCAGGCCCACCTGCCTCCCTTTCCGCTTCTGGCCGCTCTCGGGCCAAACTTATCTTCCTTATCACTTAGGGCTTTGTGCCCGAACTCTAGTTTTTCCCTTACACTGCTATTTTCAGTATCTTTTCCGTACACAGGGCTACGGCAGAATGTTCAACGGGGCCCTACACTCTTTACCCGCTGGGGAACGAGAAAAAAATTAAAAACGATCCAATGTCGCGTGACTTAGGCGTTTTGATCCACTTTTTATAGATTTTCATCTCTGATTGATGACAATACAATGTGTCCAAATTTCAGCCAATTTAGTTCATAAAAAGTGGACCAAAACGCCTAAAATCGATTTTCCTGAAATGAAAAAAAAATCACTTTTTTATAGAGTTTACACAGTTTGCATTTCCGTTGACCCAAACCAGAAATCAAATTTGTCAAAAAAAAATTGAAAATTGCGGCCGGAACGACTTGATCAATGCCGTGAGCGAAACCGTGAGCAGCAATCACAAACTATGCGATCGAGACGGTCAAGTTCAAAAAACATAAAATAAATTTGTAAATTTCTATACCGTATATATTTCGAAGAGCCGCAATACCAGAAATTACGTGCAGGGAATTCTAGGGGAAAAAAAAAAAACTAATAATAAATATGTGACAATAAAATGTTTTAAATAATGAAATTAACTTTAGAAATCACAACAATAATTTTGACTGCACTTGACCTTTAATAAACCTAAAATGAAGAAAGTAAATTTAAAGTAAATTTCTACTCATTAAGCCTACCCGATTTTTCAAAGCCCAAAATTAAAGAGCTCAATTCTATTTACCAAATAAATAATTTTCTTATTTGGGTATAAAAGCAGTTCTCAACTATATAACCAATTATGGATCAACCATATACGCTTATTGGACGTAAGTTTAAATTCTATCCGTGTAATACACAACTAATTTTATTACTGCAGGGTGATCCAATATCCAGATTAAACTGGAACGATGGATACATCTACAGAACTGAGCTTAACCTCTGTTTTGCATTCAGTAGATGCCGCTTACACGGTATATGTGCAATTTCAAAATGGAACTGAGAGATTTGTTGATATAATTTGGGTCGATTACATTGGACAGTGGATCAGGTATGAGGTAGGAAGCGATTAAGCGAAACTATTGTGAGTATTAAACATAATTAGATTTTCAAAAAACTAAAAATAATTTTTTTTTTTTTTTAATTTGTTTTAAAGACACTTTCGCCTGGTGACTCGTACGACGTTTACACATACGTCAGTCATCCATGGGTTTTTCTGGATGGTGACACGGGAATTCGACTGCATGCTGTCGGCAGAGGAAAAGTGTTTTTTCCTTTAATGTCTGACTGTCAGCATGAATTGGATAATGATGGTGTCGTTCATCTCACGCCTATTCAAATCACTGTTAGTGTACCTGGTAAATTATTCAAAATAAATATATAAAATATAAAAAATAAATTATTAATTTTTTTTTTTAGTTTTTACTCTAAAACAAAGATGTCTAGAAATTATGTGTCTTCTAGCAAGTGATCGAGACACTTTTCTTCATCTTAATCTACCCAGAGAAGTTGTTTTAGAACTACAAAGCACTTACGACGCTCCCAGTCATTACAGAGTCATCGATTCTGCGCTGATGGAAGAAGAACAGCAAGAAGCGGACGATGAAGGCTTTAATGGAACTGGTGAAGAAGTTGCATCTGAAGATTTGACCACAACGACGACGCAGGAATCAGAAACGTTCGAGCCTCCCTTGTATCAGACGAATGAGATTGGAGCTTTTAACGAGTCGATGATTTTTGATGCAGTGGCCAATGTTCTAGACCGATTGCATTTGTCTGTTAGCAGTGGGTCTCCTAATCCCACGATGGTATCGTCACAACCGATCACGTCTGCTACTTCTTCGGGCTCGAGTATGGTTGGTAGTTCTCATTCGGCGCCGCCAGTTGCATTGCCAAGACGGAAATTGCCTATTGATCAAAGTAGTACGACGGACGAGGAAGTGGTTCCTCCGAATGATGCCGATGATGAAAATGAAAATGATTCGATTGATGAGAATGTTCGTAGATAGTTTAAAAATCATTTTGTGAGTAGTTTAAATAAATTGAAGAAAAATTGTTATTGTTTTGTTTTTTGAAATTACTGGATTAAAAAGATATGTATTAATTGTTATAAACACCGTTTTATATGATGTAAAGAAACTTCCTTATGGTGACAATATTTTTTTTATATTTATAAAACACCAAAATGTGTTGTAAACGAGTTTAAGTAGATATTATAACACCAATTTGTGGTGAAAACACATTTAAATCTATGTTATTACGCCAAAATAAGATGGAAATATGCAAATTTATGATGTTACGTTTGATTAATGCACGTTGTTTACACTAAAATGAGGTGTTTTATGTGATGGTACTTTTCTGCTGAAATCATGTGCATTTACACATATTAGAAAAAACAAAAAAAATTTATTTTTATTTTACGAAATGTATATGCCATCAAATTACTACATTACAGAATAGGAAAAAAATTAACATAAATTTTTTTTCAATCGTGACCATAAATTCTAATTGTGCTCCATAAAACCGATCACATTATTTGTACGCACGATTGGACTTTTTTTGAGCCGGTACTTGGCTTGCGCTTTTCTAAAATAATTTTTAATAAAAATTAAAAACATTAATGCTACGTATTAGATGTCTGCTGCCTTACGTTGGGTTGTTTTTGTTTAGGAGATTGGTGAAAAGTTGGCCTTGAATTAACTACACTATCCAAATCTGAATCTGAATTAACAGTCTGGTCAGAAGTGTAAAGACTTAGTAAACCAGTAAATCGACTTTGAATTTCAGTCCAACAATCTTCTGGAGGTGACACATTGACTTGATAATAGGAGTCATCTCTGTCAATTGTACAGTATATAGCAATAAGTACCCATGAAACACGAAAATGTCTAAACAACATTCAGAAAATATTTTTTAATGTTGATAGAAATGTTGATTCAATATAATAATGTCATTTTTTTATCAACATTTTTTTTCGATATTCAACATTACACAATATTTATACAACATTGACACAACATTTAAATGTTGTACAGCATTAGATGTTGATATAACATCTAAGGAATGTTGCATATCAACAACCCATATTCAACTGTTTGATTGTTGTTTCAGAATGTTGATTTAATGTTGCCTAAGAACCATCAACATTCGATCAACGTTCAAAAATGTTAATTCAACATTGGATTGTTTCATTGGTAATACAAATAATTATTCCATATAATTTGCGGAAGCTACTTTTCCCTTATAATTATGAACAGTTTTATGTAACGCTTCCATTACAGTAATAAAATATTGATTACACAATTACAGAACGCGTGACGTGGTATAACATGGAAGCGCCGGGGTTTTCCAGTGTTTTTATGGGAAAAGAACCTGTCGCAAACTTTATATTATTGACAAATTAACCTATTAGATTGAGAAGATGTTGAATTTAAACATTTTCTTGTGTCTTGGGTCGGCAAATTCGGATTGAAATAATGTTCATTTGAACAATTGAGTGGATAATCTTGATTAGGAAGCTCGTTGACTTGCTGCCAAATTTCAGCTGGATTTTGATTCCTGTTTCTGGGCAAATTATATGTTATAAATAATAAATAATAAATAATAAAAATATACAAGAAAATATATCAAATAGTATTTCCAGACAATTTTTAGGTACCAAAACCACTTTTCAACTGATATGATGCTCTTTTTAGAGTAAAATAGTCAATTTTATCTCTTAAAAGGGCAAAATTTGTAAAATAATTAAAAATTAAATTAAATTTCAAATTATAGTGAGGAAACTAAGTACAGTGGTATAGTTGGATAACTAGCTGGCATATGATTCGGACTTTGATAAGGATAATGAACAAAATTAGGCGTTGATTTCATTTTCATATCAGTTTCATCTTTGGTTGGATATTGATCAGACTGCCTAAAAAAAAAAGAAAAAAAAAAAAATTAACATTTTTTAAAATAAAAAAAAAAATTACTAAATAAAAATAAAAATGTATATACAAATCACAACATTCTTCTCCCTCCTTAACTCCCGGCGTCGAATGCAACGACCCAAGTTGCTCAGGCGGTGACGCACACTCACGAACAGGCGCCTGATTCGACAAACTCAAATTACAATACGTTGGTGTGCAATCTCTACTATACATCATCATCATCGAGGATGAACTGCAATCATTTGTGTAGCACATGGGCGACAATCTCGGTGAATTTGCATAAAAACTCTGATACATCGATTGGCAATTGGAGGAACACGGTGAACAAGTTGGTAGACAATTCGGTAGGCAATTTGGTATACAGATCGGTACACACGATCCCGAACCTATAGATTGACTGCAGCTCGCTGTCTGACTCATCTGGTCCACACATCGACTGGAAAAATCATCTTCATCGTCCGGACATATTGGAACAGTTTGCGTTATTTTGTTTTGGGTGGTACTTGGACATGGTGCGAGAAAATGGTCTTTCCACGTGTTTGTGATACGTTGTGTTTCCATTTCCATGTAGAATGGATGGGGGTTATCGAGAGTCACGTTGACTACGCTTTCTTCTTGGGTGCTTGCTGCTGTCGGAAGTTCTAATAACGATTTGATTTCTTCTTCAGATTTTCCTAGCGTTTTAATGGGAAGTTCCAATAAAGATTTAATTTCTTCTTTGAACTTTCTGGAAGTGAGTTTTAGTAGGAGTTCTTTAGACGATTTTAGAAAGTCTTCTGGATTCCTCGGGGATTCTTCTGGACTTGAAGATCGTTGAATTTTTTCTTCGGATGATTTCATTTGAGCTGGAATCGCACGCAGAGTTAGACTTTCCGGTCTTGACAAATTTTCGGGTTTTGTTAGATTTGCGGATCTTGTTTGACTTCCGAATCTTGTTCGACTTTCGGGTCTTGTTGGTTGTTCAAGTGACATGCTGTTGTGATGCATAAAAATAATTATATAGGGTGTCTATAAAAAAAATGGTTGGGTTTTATTTTTGAATTAGAGTATTTATTTACCGTGGTGTCGAAGTGTTGTCGGTTTGTGTAGAAACGGTTACGGTGTTTACAACTATTTCTGTGGTTTTATTGACAACATTTGTGTTTGATTTACTAGTTTGCACAAAATCACTAGTTATCTCTGGATTATTAGTCTGTACTGCTTTAATGGTCATTGAATATGAAGCTTGACTTTCCAAAGAATGTTGGTCGACTGTTGCTTGCACCTCAGTAGACGTTCTATTGAAGAAAAAAAATTTTTAAAAAAAAAATCAAAAAATTGTATTTGCAAATGAACTAGTTACTGGACTCCTTTCGAACTATCAGATAAATATGCTTCTTCATCGTCAGAAGACAGATCGCAAGTAATTGAATCAGCAGTTAACTGACATGATAAATATTTGAGTCGCCATGCAGATTGTTTACTAAAATAAATAAAAATAAATTTAATTTTTTTTTTTTTTTTTTTGCAGACAGTATAAAGGAATTTAAAAATTAACATTTTCTTATTCAGACTAAACAGATCTTGAGCATAGAGTATCAACTCTTGACCGGTTGTTTCGAGGTTCACGATAATCTCATTCGAACAATTTTCATCAAATTCATCTTCATGGACGTCTTCTAACGCGAGTTTTTGAATGTCCGCTTGCTCCATTTCCAGTTGATTTGACATTGTGGTGATTTTATACCTCAGTTGTCTTGAATCTTCGTCCATCTTTAATAAAAATCATTAAATAATTTTTAAAAAAATACCAAATTTTATGTTTTAACCGTTTGTTTTAGTCTTTCTTTTTCCAGAAATGTTTTATGCAATTCTGATTTAGCATTGCACAGTTTAGCATAAGTTTGTTGTCCTTTTTTCAGACGTTTCTTGTCTCTTTCCAAATTGATGTTCTCATACGACACATCTTGCCGCAACTTCTCTATACATCGTTTCATGCGCATTTTGTCGCATTCTAATGTATTGGCTTCCTCTTTGTGCTATCAAAGTGAAGAAATTAGGTAATTATTTATTTATAATTATTTAGTGTTTTTTTTTTATTTTTTATATATTTATCTATTTTACCACCAGTAAGTCGCGTGATAAAAGAATAATGTCAGTATAATCCTCCATTGCGGTAGTTTATAGAGATTTTGAGTCTAAATTATGAAATGTAGTTGAATGTTGATATGAGGTAGAATAAAAAAATTATACCAAATTTGGTTTAAATTTGCATTCTCGCGGATAAATAATTAATTGTTTATATGACGTTTATTAAATCTCATTGTTATACCGTACTGTAACAATTGTGAATGTACTGACTCATCTTTGTGCACCTACTCATTGTAATACCAAAGTTTGGGCTTATAAACACTCAAATCAAAATTTCAAGCAAAATTATCAAGAACTTTAAAAAAGTAAACAAAAACAACAAAAATATATTTAAATCACATAATTTACATCTATTTTATTTTTGTTTACATGTAGATTAAGCATTGTTGTGCATCTACTCGTAGTAAAAGTTTGGGCTTATTACTCCTAAATCAAAATTCCAAGTTTTAATAAGAATTTTAAAAAGGTAACAAAAGTAACAAAAAATATATTAAATCGCCTAATTTACATAAATATCTTTTTTTTTTACATACAGATTAAATCAATTGAATTAGTGAAATCCCACAAAATCTTAAACTTATTTACTGCTATGACATAAAGAAATGGAGTATGCATGGAGAGATCAGATGCTCCGCGCCAAAGTCGAAAGAATAAACCTGATAAATGTCATCAAACAAACGCAATTCGAGCAAGCAGAACGTGGCAACACCGAACGAGAAAAACTCGTGTGTGCAATGATGCAAACACGATTAGAACAAGACGACAACGCTCAAGCAGAAAAGGCTCAACTCCTCGAAACGATGCTCCTCACCCGGCGCTCGCAGGACGCCCAAATAAAAGCCGAGAGAGCGCAGATCATACTGACCATGGAACAAATGTGGCAAAAACACGAAGATCGCGTAACGGCGCAACGATCAAAAGCCTTAAAAGTGATGAATTTGAACACGACTCAGCAAGAACAAGACAGACATAAGCAATTGGAGGATGAACATGCGTTGCAAGTCTTAGATCAAATGTCGAAAATCCAGGAAGAACATTTAATGATCGAGGGAAAAAGTTACTTAGAGGCGATGGAACTCGCGTGGGGTGAGCAGACAAAACAGAAAAAGGTGGAACGGAAAATCGCAACGGAATGTTTTGAAAAAATTAGGCAGAAACAGAAGGAAGGATCAGTCGAAGAAGAAAGAAAAGTTGAGTTTATACTGAAAGAACTGAGTACGATGCAGAATGACCACTGCAAAATTGAGAGGAAAAATGCACTTGACAAGATATCACAAAGCAATAAAGATCAACGGAATTTCGTGTTGATGGCGATGGAGAATCTGCGTGCGGATCAAATTACTCATTTGACTAAGGAAAGGAATTTCTCGTTGAAGGAAATGGATGATGCGCAGAAGGAAATGGAGTATCATTTATCTAAGGAGAGGGAGGAGGCGTTGGACTTGATGGATCAAATGCAGAAACAGCAGGATAGACATTTGAGAAAGGATAGGAAACATGTTTTGGAGTTGATGGATCTGTTGCAGAAAGAACAGGAGAAGAATGTGAGGGTGGAGCATGAGTTTTCCATGGAGGCGATCGATCGGATTGAGAAGGAGTTGGATCAGAATTTGTGGGAAGAGAGGAAACATTTTTTGGAGATTGAGTTGTTAAGAGATGAGGATGAGGATGATAATGAGAATGAGATTGGGGAAAAAATTAAAGAGAGAATGGAATTTAATGATAGTGATACATGTAGTGTAAACGAAGATTCGGAATTTAATTTTTTTTTTTTTTTTTTTTTATT
>JH431250.1:90440-113710 GCA_000239455.1 Strigamia maritima
GACAGCTCAGAACGCGACAGAAAAACGATTACGACGAAAATCGGCAAGATAACGACATTTAAAATCGGTGACAAAGTTATGCATACCACGGGAATAAGAAACAGAAAATTTGATAATCTTTATTTGGGCCCTTTTCTATTTTGGAAAGAGACGGAAAAAATTCATACACTATTTGTGATAATAACGATCGAAGTTGGCAAGCTCACGTGTCACAGCTCAAACCCTTTTACTCCAAAGAGTCTACGACAGCAATCAAGGGACGATTGCCTGGTGATGGGGGGGCATGTGACTCCGGAACGTCGGAATCACGTTCATATCGGGGCCGGGACACGAATACGTCCGGCACCGATACCTTTATCTCTATTGGGTCTCTGTATAATTAACCCTATAGGTCTACGGTGCAACGCACCATAGACGCTTCTTATATTTCCGTATATAAGGAATCTTTATTTTGTAATAAAATCAGTCTTCTGATCTTTAAACTTAATCCCAATTCAAGTCGATCAGGTCTCACAACTGTATTTATTATTTCGTGCGCGAAACTCCCATTGGTTAATGACCTATATTTGTACTGAAAGTATATATTGTGGCATCTTATTTTAATCCTCTAATCGATCCGAGTCAAAAAATCATCGTTTCATAGCCAAAAAATGTGCGCAACAATAGAAAAACCTAAATGTAAATAATTTTTTAAAAATATTTTACAAGCATTTTCATTTGTTAACAATGACACGCACATTTTTGGACTACAAAACAATGATTTTTCGACTCGGCTCAACTAGAGGATTAAAATAAGATGCCGCAATATATACTTTCGATACAACATAGGTTATTAACCAGTGGGAGTTTTGCGCACAAAATGATAAATAGAGTATATATGATTTAGTTGAAAGAATTAATAGATTTTTGCAATGATTTCAAAAATATCCTCATTACATCAGGTTTTTATAATAAAAAAAATTCCTGGCTTTTTTCAATATTTTTCCGAATTTTTCCAATAATTTCATAATTTTTTTAAAAATTATTTTGAAATTAAAATTATAAATTAATAAAATTGGATATTTTTGGTAGAACTTAAATAATTGAACAGCTTCACTTCAATATTTGTGCAGAATTGCAACTGGAAACTTTTGTTATTCGATGTACACATTTATATTATTTATATGTATATTTAATGTCAGATTTGAATAGATTTCACAATCGTATAAATTTTCGAGGAAAACATTATTATTTTACACACAAGACTTCCTGACTTTACTTGTAACATCTCCTTTAGTCAAAATGGTCAAAACAAATACGTTTGTCTTCTGTCACATCAATATACATAACATCAGCTTGTCCGACTAACTAATCGATATTTACGCTTTAATAGAACCGACACTATACGAGTGTTTAAAAAATACTTAAAGTGATATAGAAATGTAGTATTTTATTATTTTAAAACAAAGCTTACTTCATAAATGTATTATATTTTCATTATTTCCAGCGAACACTGACTCCTTGATTATTAAAATGGCTTTGTTTGGTGCCAAAACACCATATCAACAACCAAATAACAGCCTCCATTTCCACATGACTTTGTGACGTCAATTGACTGTTTGAAGCTAAAGGCACTCATACACTTCATACAATTTTAATGGTTTTTATAGTTAAGTTGAAAGTGGTACCAAAGTTGAAAGTGGTACCAAAGTTGAAAGTGGTACCAAAGTTGAAAATAGTACCAAAGTTGAAAATAGTACCAAAGTTAAAAATGGTACCAAAGTTAAAAATGGTACCATTTTCAACTTTGGTACCATTTCAACTTTGATACCATTTCAACTTTGGTACCATTTCAACTTTGGTACCATTTCAACTTTGGTATCATTTCAACTTTGGTACCATTTTTAATCTATATATATAAAATTTAACTATAAAAACCATTAAAATTCTATGAAGTGTATGAGTGCCTTTAGCTGCAAACAGTCAATTGACGTCACAAAGTCATGTGAAAATGGCGGCTGTTATTTGGTTGTTGATAGGGTGTTTTGGCACCAAACAAAGCAGTTTTAATAATCAAGGAGTCAGTGTTTTCTGGAAATAATGAAAATATGATTCATTTATGAGGTAATCTTTGTTTTAAAATAATAAAATACTACATTTCTATATCACTTTAAATGATTTGCATTAATTACTCCACAACATGTCATCATCCAGACAAACTGGGGTTGAAGTTCTGGCTTTGTACCAGTTACTGTCAGATCTTTTGATCCTAATTCTACCGCACAAGGCTTTAATTACCTCGTCTCTATGTGAAAACTTGATTAAATCGTCTTTAATAAGGAGAAATTTATGGGCGCCAAAACACTTTTACGAGTGATTTAGGTTTATTTTGAAGGAATTGGGATCCACATTTTTTTTTCCCTCAATTGGGGCTTAAGAAATACATTTTTCCAACTATTTTATGTTATTTTTAATGCAACTGGACTCCAAAAACGCAATAAACATTGTTTAGTATTTTATCTCACCGATTGGGGCCCCAAAGTCTGTAAATTTAGTTTTTTTTAAAGAATTTTTTTTATATAAATTTGGTAAATAGTGTCGGTACATTAGTGTAAAAAGTCTGTAAATGACTTCATATCTCAATTCAATTGCTGGCATTTTAAGTGGCTATGAGAAGAAATGAAAGCGAAAGGTCTCGACATATGCAGTCGATAAACATGTCAGCAAAATAAAATGGGAATGATGCTCGGAATGATGAATAGAATAACTATAAAGATGGAAAAGGGAGGTAAAATTGATCAAAATTTGATGTCAGTAAACAATATATATCGGAAAAGTGGCGGATTTGGCCACTATATCACATTTTTTTAAAAATTAATTATTTGTGTGATAAAATCTCATTGAGTTGAGATTTAGAGCTGAAAAATCGATTTTCAGTTTAAAACAAACGGAAATAAGCTTATGTACAGTACTTTTAAAAGGAAAATTATATTTTCATATATTCAAATATTTAAATTTAAATTTTTCTTTCTATTCTCTGATTTTTTTATGTGAAAAAGCATCAAACAGATTTATTTTACTTATTTTTAAGCAATATGTATTAATTTGTGGTTAAAAATCGTAAAATCCTGATTTTTTTATTTTTGACGGGAAGTGCTAATTTCACTGCCGCAGCACGCGCCCATTTTACCGCACGAAAATCACTTCATCGTTGTCCTAAAAAAAAAAAAATCATTACCAAATTTAATGTTTGCCGAGAAATATTTGTAATAACAATATTTTGCACCTCAAACAACTCAAATTGAATTAATATCCATGAATGAAGCGCACAAGTTCAATCGCTACTATTAAATAAACGATTTCCTTTATAAAACAGGAAACGAAGCCAAATTACATCCAAATGTCTCCCCAAATAAAAAAATGAAAAAATTGGATAAGAATTGAATTGAATTTCACCAAAAATGATCTTCACGAAGAGGATTTTAATCATAATTTTTTCTCTCCATCCGACTTTAAGTCTACGTTTTCTCCAAATGCTATGACGCCAATTCGCGTCATTCGTTGTCTTGGCAACGCAGCATCCTGCTATAAAATCGCTCCCTATGGTTAGCAATGGATTCCTCTCGGTATGTTGAGATTTTAATTCCGTTCGTTCTCATAAAAGCGTCATAAATCGAGAACAGAAACATTTTTTTTAAACGTTTTTTGTGTTTTTAAGTGTTATTTTGTACAAATGCAAATGCAGTGTAAAACGAGAAAGAAAGGTAAAAAAAAAAAAAAAAAAATTAACATAAAAGGCCGTTATTGTTATTAATTTATTTTATGAGATGTTTATTCTATTTTATGCATTTTATTTTGCAGATTAAGTCGAAGTCCGTTGCACGGATGGATTGAAGAGTGCTGTTGCCATAGCAATGACGAGGGGGGTCGTGTGTATCGTGGCTGTAACGCTCAGCATCATTTTAATGACAGGTAATGTTATAATACAAGTAGAAGGAAATGGTAATCAAGATTTAACATTATTTCTAGTGTTAAGTAGATGTTTCCTGTTTTAAAGGACGCGAAATGATTTAAGGTGTTTTGATTTAGTTAGTTAAGGTGAGGTGTATTCTACACGTGAGAAATTGTTGGGAAATTGGTGGAGTTTGTTTCGATTGGGGTTTGGTTTTATGGTGAATTTGCAGTTGCAAATTGCTTGTTTATGCTTTATTGTTTTGTTTAGGATTGTGTAATTTTACAGAATTATGTATTTTGCAGACATTACTGTTGATTTGTTTACTTGGAAGAAATGTGTGATTTTGCACAACTGTAAAACTGCATAACTACAAAATTGCACAGTTGTAAACTGTACAACTTCAAAATTGCACAGTTATCAACTGTAAAACTACAAAATTGCACAGTTGTAAACTGTACAACTTCAAAATTGCACAGTTGTCAACTGTAAAACTACAAAATTGCACAGTTGTAAACTGTAAAACTACAAAATTGCACAGTTGTAAACTGTACAACTACAAAATTGCATAGTTGTAAAAGGTACAACTACAAAATTCCACAGTTGTAAACTGAACAACTACAAAATTGCACAGTTGTAAACTGTACAACTACAAAATTGTACAGTTGTAAACTTGTGTAAAATTGCATAGTTCTAAACTGTAAAATTGCATAGTTGTAAACTGTAAAATTGCATAGTTGTAAACTGTAAAATTGCATAGTTGTAAACTGTAAAATTGCATAGTTGTAAACTGTAAAATTGCATAGTTGTAAACTGTAAAATTGCATAGTTGTAAACTGTAAAATTGCATAGTTGTAAACTGTAAAATTGCACAGTTGTAAACTTGCATAATTATAATTTGTCATGAAGTCAAATTCAAATGTGTACTTCTACACAATTGAAGTGAAGCGATATACACTTTGCAGATTAGCAAAACTATACACGAGATTTATTTGCACAATACCACAAAAAAAAACACGCTTCATTAAAGTACCAAAACGCACATTTTGTCTAACTAAAATGAAAAAACCTCTAATTAAAAATACAACTATTTCTGGTGAAACTCTAATGTAGTGACCATCCTGAATTTATACATTCAAAAAATGAATATTAATGAAAAGCAGCTTTTAAACAGTTAAAAATCAATTAGGCAGATGCTTTTAATTTCCACAGAACACTGTTTTCTCGTACGCAGGTTTTAAAAATTTATAATTTAATAATGAAAATGCTGGGCATGGTTTGCCAGCAAAATGCCAGCCAAGACTAATGCACATGTCTGCAATTCTCAGCATGTTTACGATGGTATCCATGGACCCTTTTCTCGTTTTTAGATTAAATTACATTAATATAATATATTTTTTTCAATTTATACTTTTTTTTCTGCTTTGCTGACCATCATAATCTAATCTCTCCAATGTCAAAACAGCAAAATTCTATCAAATCGAGAAAATATTTTCTCAAATCATGCGAAGAAATTGCTAAAAATAGGAGGCAATAGAGGTTTAAAAGAAAAAGAAAAAGAAGCCTTACTGCTCTTTAAATAACACACAATAAAAATCGATTATATTACGCACCTGCAATCAATAACAGTGATAAAAGCAGATTACAATAGCAAAAAAGAGATTACAAAAATCAGATTATTGAGTTTGCTACATTATTGCATCAATAAATTCAATTATAATTATTAAAGTGGTTTAGTAAAGTACGTAACATGATTAATAATTTTACTAAAAAATAAAAATAATTATTTTATGTCTTTCTCATATTGCTAAAAGTAAAATATGAGAATTTTATGTGGTTTGACGTGCGGTTAATTCTTAATCAGCCATTAAAGTTAATGATAATAAAATGCCATGGTGCAACAGATGCACTCAAGTAAATAATTGAAAATAAATGTCTAGGTTTCAAGTAGATAGACAAAACATTTGAAAAATATCTTTTTGGGGGGTAAAATCCAGTTTAACCCTCAAAGCCCTGAAATTTTGGAACAACGTAGAGCCCGATTAATGGTCACAATTGTGACCATTTGGAGTCTCTACTTTGAAGCGCTTTAGTGATGTTATCATGGTTTCTCCAACCAACACTAGGTGTCACCAATTGTAATAATAAAGACATGTGGTCAAAATGTTGTTTTAAACAGCATGCAAAGTGTTTTTAATCATTTATTTATAATAACAATTGTCTATATCAACTTAATTTAAATTGCAATTAGTTTCACATTAACTCAGTTGACCATGTGTTTCAAATATGAAGGGTTAATGCTGCGTATGGTTATTTAGTTTATATATAGGGGCGCAATATTCTAAAAGCGCTCTCTCTAGAGTAAAATTTGCAGTGAAAACAACCAAAAACTTAAGCTGGGAATTTAAGGGGACCGTTTTTTCTTTTTACAATAACTTTTTTATTTTATGCCCGATTGCAATGAAATTAATTCAGAAAATGTAAATGCATATTCTTAACAGCTACTGCAAATTTCAGATTTTTTAAAAATTTTTTAAAAAAAATTTGTATTCACAACTGCAGCTGGTCACAATTGTGGTATAGGATGGGGCTTTGAGGGTTAACTGATTGAAAAAAGGGATGAAATAATTTATCGACATTAATCTTTGGTTTTGTTGTTGCAGGTGTTCTTGAAGTTGGCGGAGTGTTGACGTTAAAGGATCGACCGACTTCCATTAAGTTGAAAGTAGGCCGGAATGCTAGTCTAGCGTGCCGCTCTACGCTTAATCACGATGTAGAATGTCAATGGGTGCGCAATGGGCAGCCGGTGGTTATTGGTAAAGGCATGTGGATCAGTAAATATGATTGGCAAGGATCGCCAAGATACGGGGATTGTAGCCTGCGTCTTATTGGTACGAATCTGGAACATCACAGTGGAACATGGCAATGCACTGTATCGGACTTGACCACTGTTGGCAACACTGTATCTTCGAAACCCGTACTCGTTACTCTTTTAGGTATAAATTTGTTGTTTCAAATAATAGCTCCACCATTCAATCTTCAAAGCCAAAGTCAATTTTGCAGATTTTCATTGGTTGTTGATGTGTTTTGTATCGTATTACGTTTTTTAAAAAAATAAAAGTACCGTATTCCTTCTCTTTTTGCGGAATGCCGGTAAAAGCGAGTCTGGCCAGATTTCTACAAGTTGACAACTAGTCTTTTATCCGGCATGCCGAATAATTCGAATTACCCGGCACCCTGGACGGACTTAGTTTTATCCGGCATGCCGCAAAACGAGAGGGAATACGGTAGGATTTTTGTTTTTGTAAGATAAGAACCGCAAACTATATTACTGATTACTGAATTTTTAGACATACAATATGAATTTTGTATAGTTTCTTTGACAGTCATCACTTACTAAAGCCATTTTCATCATATAACTGCAACGGCGCCATATGGCCAAATTGAAAAAGCTTTTTTGATATTGTTATTTGAGATATAGCAAGAATAAAATGCACTCTATTCAATTATTATTACAATTCTAGTTTATAAACTAGTGATAATGATAAACTAATAAGAATTCTTAAGAAATTGACTAGAGATTTCTTAAATATTTTATTTCGTTTTTATTTTGATTTTGATGCATTATTCCATTTTATTGCAGTTGAACCCGAAGAAATGAAAGTGGAAATAACGGGCAGTGGCATGTGGATAGGTAAATTACCCATAGAGAATGGTCGTGTCACCATCCAGGAAGGAACCAATATAACTGCTAATTGCACTGTATGTTGCGGAAGCCCGAACGCCACAGTTTCTTGGAAAAAACTCACGTCATCAAGCACCATTAGCTTAATCTCGGCAAGGCGAAATGTGAGACAACCTGACTTTACCTGGCTTAGTCAAGCAGCAACAGATTTGTATATCACTCGTGATGACAACCAAGCACGTCTCAACTGTTCTGCTTATCACGAGACGTTTCGGGGGCGAAAAAGCAAACGAATTTACCTCAACGTCTTGTGTAAGTCTAAAAAAAAAATACATACAGTCTGTCAGCATATCTCTATAGTCCATCTCGGATTGGCTGGTACCTTTTTATTTTCCAAACCAGGGTCAAATGATCACTGGAAAAACAATGGCTGAGAGCAAAATTTTATTATCAGATGGCCCAAATCGAGATGGACCATAGAAATAGGCGGACAGACTTTAAGTACATGCAGAACAGGCAGATTTATAGGAGTTTAATCAAAGTTACAAAATTCAAATGGCTCTAGAGGTACATTTGGGGGCATCCACTATAAATCTGCATATTCTGACCCTGCTGGTAACCAGTAGAGCGAGAAAGAGAAAATGAAGTTTACGGCGCAAGCGGCTACTAAGGTCATAATCTAGAAAAGAAAAGTTTTGCTGGAGCCTGGGCTCTATGTTTTGTATTGAGTAAAACTAATTGGTTTTTTCTTTTAGACCCACCTAAAAGTCCACCAGCCCAGCACAATCTCACTGGCTACCTTTACGAGCGAGTAGAACTCAATTGTCCTCTCCGAGGGAATCCAGTCCCCAACTACTCATGGTACTTCCAGGGGGAGAATAGATCATGGATCCCAGCGTCATTCTATGAGACGGATGGCAGTAAACTTATTTTGGAAAATGCCAACAGCAGCCAAGCAGGACTATACAATTGTACTGCAGTCAGTGCCATCTTCTCCCAGCGGTACCAAGCGAGTGGCCTTCTCCGCCTTAGTTTGGTGGAGGGAGGAGCATGTAAGTTAAACTAGTCAATGTTTACTTTTTGGTAATTGTGGTCTAAGACTGGGCAATCTCTTTGCTAAGCCACAACCCCTGGACAATCTACTGGTACTCACTTTATGTCTCAATTGGCTCAAGTTGCCACCATCTTGTGTATTTATTTTTACTTTGACTCTAAATTTTTTAATTGCATCAAGAATATATGAAGGATAGAGGCATTACTACCAATTACTAACAGTTATGCTGAATAAAAAATTAACATGGCATCTAAACTCTATCCAACAATTCGTGCATGAAACTGAAAAGTGAACTTTTTTGCATTGTACCGAAAGTATATATTGTGGTATCTTATTTTAATCCTCTAGTCGAGCTGAGTCGAAAAATCATTGTTTCGTAACCAAAAAATGTGCGCAACAATACAAAAACCCAAATGTAAATAATTTTTTAAAATATTTTGCAAGCGTTTTCGTTTGTTAACAATGGCATGCTCATTTTTGGACTACAAAGCAATGATTTTTCGACTCAGTTCAACTAGAGGATTAAAATAAGTTATCACATATATACTTTTGGTACAATGCATAGGTTATTAACCAATGGGAGTTTCGTGCACGAAATAGAGTTAAATAGAGTACAAGTATAAAGCTGATGGATGGTTTGTTTATATGTTTGCTCTACTTTTCATATATTCATGATTTAAATAATTTTATTAATGTAATTATTTAAAAAAGTAATGAAATTACAAGTAATTCAAAAGCTTACTTAGCATGGATTGCTTCTTCTAATCAATTTACATTTGATCCCAGTTCGATCCCTCAAGTCCAAAGAGGCCATCGTATTGGGTGCCGCACTTGGGCTTTTGCTTTTGGCTGCCATCATCTTCTTTGTTTGGCTTAAGAAGAGAAAAACAGGTAAGATATTGTAGATTTACGATTTTATTTAGCTGTTTGTATTTTTTTATTTATTTTATTTAACCTATTTTTGGCTGAAAAGCATGTTTAGACATTAATTTTTTAATTTTTTTAATTTTATTTTATTTTTTTATTTTTTAAATTCTTTTAATTTTTTTTTTAGCCTAAATAATTGTTTGCTCGCATGTCTACTCAAATTCAATTAATTTCAGCATTAAAATTGGCTAAATGAGATTGCCCCAACAGAAACGTATTAATTTAATAGGTTCTTATAACCTTTCAGGAAGAACGTACGTATCAGCTAATGATAAAGACAGGTAAGATGTGAACACTGTTTTAACAAATTTACTATATCTTTTACTGACGATATAGTACAGTTCTAAATTGCAGTTATAAATTGTGCTACTTAAGTTAACATCATTGATAAATAAATTAACACTTGTCGATGTAAAAGATGATAGGTTGCAGCGCAGTCCGAGACCATTTGAAGTAGCAACATTAAAGTCAGGCGATGAGTTGATTTTGACTTCCAACACTGCAGCAAATCCGCAATCACACGAAAATTTAAATTTAATTTTTTAAATTTAAATTTTATATAGTAAACTAGGATGGAGATGATATGGAATGACACTCTTTAAAAAATAATAGTATTTTATAGCAGATCTGAGACATAAAGCAACTTTAAGTTTTATCCGAAGATAAGACGGCTTTTGAATATTTTACAAATGAAAGCAATCAATTCATCGGTCACTCTTTAGTGTAGACTGGTTTAAATTGTGTTTGGGATACAGCGAACGATTGTACCGCATTCCCTCGGAAAGAACGGCATGCCGGTAAAACCGAGTTTGACCAGATTTTGAAAATCAGACATCCGGTCATTTTTACGGCATGCCGTAAAAATCGAATCGGTGCTGTAAAACGTAATACTCACTTTATCCGGCATGCCTGGTCGGATTTACTATTATCCGGCATGCCGTTCTTTCCGAGGGAATACGGTAAGTTATTTGGATTTGCAGTTGCTACTTCAAATGAAATGACTATAATATGGGATCTTGTGGAATTAGGATTTTATAATGCATATGTCGCAATCCCATAATCTCTTGCTCATAGTACAGTGAATGGCATTGCAGACAGATACTGTGGTTACTGTGGATTAGGTTTACATCAAAACACATCATATTTGGGAATATAGTATCCTACTATTGGTTTAAAATATGGATTACAATAGAAGGAGCACAAGATATCTAATAAATTGTATTTTTATTCCTGAACTGTCATCGTTTTATTATTATTTTGTGTGTTGTGTTATTGAATTATTTCAGTTCCCCTGAAGGACCTATGGACACTGGGTCAGGGATGGGGCCCGACTGTGACCAGCAGCTCAACCAGATGGCTTGGAATGCCGAATCATCGCCCAAAGAGGTGAGCGTGTATCGCTTCTCCGACAGACCCAATGTTATGGTGACACACAGCAAGCAGGTGTTTCAGCCAGCGGTTGAAATCTGCCGAGGAGCATCTCATTCAGATCACAGCTACTATTGAATTGAGCTAAAAACTGCAGTTCTCATGGTTTTTTCTATCCCAACAGTTGTTAACAATTAGGAAAAACAAATTTGTGTGTTTGTATAACGTGCTGTGCTTTGTAAAATTACAAATAATTGGTGTTGTTGTTCTACTTAGACAATGTGGTTATTTAAAATATAACTAAATAAGAATTATTGATACAAGTAGTGTAAAAAAAAATGAAACCAAAATTCATTTAAGTTCCCAGGATTATCTGTGATTACTTAACACTGCCATAATATGAGAGAAAAAAAGAAACAAAAATCCTCACGTAAATGCTCAATGTTTAATAAATCTTATAATGATTACAAAAAAAAGCATTTGATTTGAATGATTTGAATGCTTGTGCTGGCTGAGACTCCGCCCATGTTGAAAAACTCCTGTTTAGAAATAGTTTAAAAATGAAAAAGTGAAGGTGAGTTTACATAAAAATTTGAAAAGGAAGTAAAAATTTATTTCATTTTTTAACATTATTTTTTTATCTTGTTACATAGGATGAATCTAATCAAATTGAAATTGCATATAGACAAAATGGCAGCTGTACTAGACTAAAGGAAGGGCAGTAGTGGCTTGTTAAATATCTTCGACGCAGTGGCCACCAAAACTAAAAAAATTTCAGAGATAAATTTGTATGGAATAGATAGACAGGTATATGGGAATGAGAATAAATGAACAGTGCCACCTGATGGCAACATGTAGCAATATAATTTTCAAATCCTTATTGCTACAAAAAAATAAAAACATGTGAGGGTCCATATACAACCATAGAAAAACTGAAATTATAGAATTTGCAAAATTTTTTTTAATTTGCTGAGGTATTTTTTTTTTTTTTATTGGATAACCAATGAGTAAACTTGAATACTCATTTCAATACTGTAAACTCACCTTTTACAACATAAACAATATACAATTTGCTCATAATATTTTTCAGGAGTTTTTAAACATGTCTTTTGTCAGCATGTCATAAATCATTTTAATAATTTGTATACCTAAACTTTTTTTTTTTTTTTTACTTAACGCTCTGCACATACTGTAGCACACACTGTAGATATTTCCTCCTTATTTTCTTTTCTCTATATGCAAATATATTTTCTTTTTAAAACAAACAATTTTTAAATTTCCTAATAAAAGTGAGGAGTTTTCTATCCTTGCCACTTGCAGCCTAGCCTATCAGGGCTAATTTCTAGGCCTACTCCCCCTTATCCTGACACCATGTTCTGAGTCAACAAAATCAAGACCCAACGTGCAGCTTCGCAATACTTCAAATGTGTTCATGTTGGGAGCAGTGGAACCTCTTTCATATATATTGCTAACTCTTTGACTACTGATCCTTTTGACCAAAAGTCCAAAATTGCAGTTTTGTTTATATCTTTACTAATTAACTTTGTTATTACTTAGGATCTTCAACTGTATAGTATTCAGCTAATCCAGATCCTAGTCATAAGCATCCACTGATGTTCCTACTTCCTACTAGATCTTATGTTTGCATCTAATTGGCTAATGTTGTCCAGGATCTGTTGTGGACATTAGATATTATTGGCATTATCCGGCATGCCGTTCTTTCCGAGGGAATACGGTAATAGTGGGTCACTGAGCCAATGTCCCTTTGTGGGATGCCAGAATGTCCGAAAAGCCGATCTTGCCCGACCAAAGAATTCTTGGGATGTTAGTATGCATTATACTAAAAGACAACCCTGTGGTTTCTTTCATTGAGACGTTATAACTTGATGAGAATTTGTTTGGTTATCGTATGGATATCCAAATATGCGGACATTTATTGGCTCAATTTTTGTAATAACATTTTGTTTAGAATAAAATGAATTGTCAGTGGTCAAAGAGTTTAACCTGCATCCACTGTAATAAAAATGATGAGAATTTTTTGTTGTTTTTCAATAAATTATGTTGAGAGGAAGAGGCTCCATTGCCATGCAATTAGTCATATTTAGAAACTAAGACAGTGGCTTGCAGTATAATTACTGAAATATTTCTCTCTCTCTTATCTGGTTATGCATTGATGTCAACAGAACCTCACCAGTTGTTATGAGAGTGATACCTAGTAAAAGCTGCTAGCCACAACTGAGACGTTGGAGGGTCATCAGATGAGCAAGACTTTTACAACTGGGAGGTCAAAGCTCAACTGTAAGAATAAAGAATAGGATAAGAAAATCTTTCCACTGCTTTCCCACATGTTTTGATGTAGATTATTCTATGATTGTTTGTTGCTCATTTTTTATTTTTTTATATAAACATGTTTTCCACTTTCGATATCATTAATTTGACTGACTGGTAATAAAATAAGACTATTTTTGCTCTGAGTTAAAAAGTTGTAAATAGGCGTAACTCATCTGTTACTCTTCTATAAAAAAAAAAATGTTACAAAGGCTGAATGAATGGATGTGTGAAACCTCTTTATATTCTCCATCTTAGATAATATGAAACAATGAATTGGGTTTTTAACTATTGAATTTTTGATTACTTATTCACTAAATTTCAAGGCAATTCATGACCTCTTTGGAAACATCCCCCATAGAACTAAAGAAATGTAATAATAATAATAATAATAATTAAAAATACTAATAAATTTTAAATATTTATATCTTGTTGTTAAAATTTAGCTTATAAATAGAAAAAAAGTTGTGAGGTTTTTCTTCACACATTAGACAAGATAAACAATGTACAGTCTTCAATTGTATTTCAAAGTTGTAGATTATTATTATTCCAAGTAATGTTTTAGAATTTGCTTGCTGATGAGCTTCTGCAAGTGTTTTTCAATGTAATTGTATTTCAAGTATATAAGAAGACAAAGTTTTTATGTCATAAACAACTTTTTCTCTTGGTTATCTTTTTGATGATGTTGAGTAATTCAAATGTTTATGCAACTGTTTTCTGTTTTAAGTCATGTATTTCTCCCAATATACTGAGGACTAAGGAAACTCCTGCCTAGTGTTTGTATCTCTGTCTTTGCTAATGAATACTTGGACTAATGTAAAAGGTCAATTTTCTAAAAGAGATAAACACAAAAAAAAGCATTTATCCAATAATTTAGAAAGTAAAAGACAAAAAAAAAAATTTAGCAGTTTAACAAGATATTTTAATGTAATCTTAAAGTAGGTTACTTTTGACAACTCGGTATATTTCTTTGAAACTGTTAGATGAAACAAAAAAAAAGATAATTTTTTGGATGGAGTTTTTACATGTTAAAACCTTTATGGATCTAGTAAGTGATTATGTAATAATAATTCTTGTTATCATGAGTCATTCCATTTTCTTATACTCACATTGGCTCACAAAGAGGATCAGTAATAAATTAACTTAGTTTTTTGTATGATATAAATCTTCACTTTAAATCGAAAAATTAAAGTTGAATAGTAACAAGTTTCTCTCAGAAATGAAACAATTGGCATAAATAAATTAAATAAATGGTAATTATCAAATTTACCACATGTTAATTTTATTGTTAGTTTAATCAAGTGGTAAATGAGTTATTAAGTCATCATTCTTTTAATGTATTTAATATAAATAGAATTTAGAAAAAAAATGATGTTAAAAAAAATGACAAAATGAATCTAGTTACATCAATTAACATAAATAAACTGCTCCTTCAGTGAGCCTTATTGTATATTGTAAATTCGTACAAATAGTTACACAATTTGTCATGCAAAATTAATTTAAGAAATAAAAAGTTGAAAGTCTAAAGTAGAATCCTTTATTATTTAAATATAATTATTTGAATAAACCGCCTTAAAAAATAATAAAAACTATCTTGTTGTTTCGTACATTTTCCTAATGATAGATGGCAATGCGGATCCCAAACCAGTCAACATGTATTACCACCTAGTGACAATTTGGTAAGCCAGTAAACTTTATTCCTACTTATTGATATAACAATTTATTACTAAAAATAAGATATGCTATGAATTTAAAGATTTTTTTTTCTCTAATTTTTCTAAACATTCCGATAAAACATTTTACAAATAATTAAAGAGAGACGAAAGTCATTACTTCCTCCTGGAAGCTGGATTAGTTGATCGACGCGGTACGCCCGGTGATGCTCATATGATGAATCCATCATGGCGCCCGACAGACGGAGATGACAAGTTGGTGCACGAGTTTGTGAAGTTGTGACGATCATCGAGATGTCCACATGGACCCGTAAACTACTATTGTGTGTGAGTTGCTTACTGCTGTGTGATCTAAGTTGCCAAACATGGGGACAGTTGGTAATCAACGTGAAAAACCAAGGCGGAGATGTTCTTCAAGAAACTATCACGGCCAACGTATCGGAGGATACAGTCACGCTGGAGTTTCAGAGGACAGACGGAACACTCATCACACAATTCATAGACTTTAAAACTGTGAGTCATCTTTTGTTTTTTATTTATTTTTTATTTAATACCGGAAAATGTGGATAAAATAATATTTTGGTTGATTTATTTATTTATTTATTTATTTATTTATTTATTTATTATTATTAAAATCGATGTAAATTTGAATGTTTGATTTAGTCACGTGGAAATTTGAGAGGATTTTTAAAGGAATTAAAATGTCTGGTTGGAAGTGAATTAATTAGAGTTTAGTCTGATGTATGTCGAGGGGATTAGGTGAATTTTACGTGTGACAGGTATTTATTTTATTTAATAGGTGGAGATGGAAATTGGGAAGTTGGAAATCACGTAGAGATTTATTAATTTCTTGGTTTTAATATAAGTTTACTGATATAATTTAAATATTTTTATATTTTTTTATTTTTTATTTTTTTTATTTTTATTTTTAACTGCTGGGGCTCAATTTTGCTTCGGTCGTGAATAGGTAGGAGGAAAAGGATTTGAAAATCAATGCTTGGAATAACTTAGAATTTGCAGGTCACAGCATTATCAGGGCCATTTTCAGATTCAAAGTAAAAAATAAAAATAATTCAGCACTTGAGTATAGGTACATCGCAATTTGTGGAATAATACCTTTTAAGGTAAAATGTATTTCTTGTTGTTGCAGACAGTTATTGGCACTGAAGTTTGTTGAGCTAAAGCATAATATAAAGTGTGTTACAGCGACTTACTTTACTTCATCTTATACCGTTAAAGTGAAAGTGACAAATTGACCAAAGTGGCTAAAGTGGTGGAACTGTGAATTTAGCCATTGACTTTTGATGGTGATATAGTCACTTGGTCTGCTTTGACCACTTTGTCACTTTGACTTTAGAAGGAAGTGATGAAATTTTTTGTGAAAGCAGAATAAGGAAAGTGGCTTTCAAGAAAACTGCATCTGTCCTTTTCCATCACTTTTTTCTTCTTTATTTTAAAGTAAAGTTTCAAGCCGAATAGCATTCAAAATCTATGGATTTATGAAAAGTGATTTTATGACCACTTTAGAAAAGCAGTCATAAAAAAACAAAGAAATTATGGCCTGCCAATCAACGAACACATGTGGAAGTCACTTTGACAAGTTGACTGCATCAAATGGCAAATTCTATAGATTGGAGTAAGTAATCGTTCATAAGTCACACTTTTGTAACGGACTTTTAGTTAAAATGTTATCATTTTCTAATTTTTTATATCAGCGAATAAGCGGTCTTTATTAACAGTAATACTAGAAGACTGGTGATCAGTCGAAAGGCCTATGGTAGATAGAATAATGAAGATTAACAAAAGTACCGCATATACTCGCGTATAAGTAGACCCCGACTTAAAACGCGTCAAAAAGATTATAAATCGACCCCCTAAATTTTATTTTTTTATTTATTTTTATTTGGTTCGATTTATACGAGGGTCAATAGCCATTTTAAATATTACAAAAATAAAATAAAAAAATAATAAAAAAAAAATAAAAAAAAATAAAAGATTTGGTCCAAAAATCCTCGACTTATACGCGAGTATATACGGTAGACCTAAATTGTCATCATACAAAGTTTAAATATAAACAGTTGGAAAACCGGATGTCTAGAAATGCTTCGAGGGGGGCTTATATTTGAGGGCGGCCTTTAGAAAGAGTTGCTGCGAAATGAGCGGTCTATATTCCGGTGGCCTGTAATACCATACAAGAAATGGTTCCAGGTCATAACCTCGCCCGCTAAACCTCGCCAACACTCGCCCGACAATAACTTCGCCGGACTTAAACCTAGCAGACAAAAACCTCGCCAACATAAACCTCGCCCGACTTAAACCTAGACATCAAAAACCTCGACCTAAAAACCTAGCTCGACATAACCTCACCAGGTTAAAAAATTAAAAAACAATTATAAAAAATTAAAAAACCATCAAAATTAAAAATTTTTTAAAAAAATTTTAAATTTACAAATTGTAAATAAAATTATTTGTACCAATGCAACCATTGAAATATTATTGTATTATTATTATTATTTTTTGACAATCATTGTACTTGAAACTCCAAGTTATGTGCTATTCCTTGAAGGTAATCATTATACAACATTTCACCATAACTCCCTACAATATTTTTAATACGTGTCACAGTATCACTTAAAATAATATTAATGAATATTGGTTGTTGCATTGGCAAAAATAATTGTACAAACACTTCTTGTAAATTTGTAACTTTGTAAATTTAAAATATTAAACAAAAAAATTTGAAAATTTGAAAACAAAAAAATCTTCATTCAAAATTTTTTTTTTAGTTTTTGAATTTTTTAAGTGGGGGCGAGGTTTATGTCCAGGCGAGGTTTTTGACGTCTAGGTTTAAGTCGGGCGAGGTTTTTGTCAAGCGAGGTTTATGTTGGCGAGGTTTTTGTCGGCTAGGTTTAAGTTAGGCGAGGTTATTGTCGGCGAGGTTAAAACCAGCGAGGTTAAAACCAGCGAGGTTAAAACCAGCGAGGTTAAAACCAGCGAGGTTAAAACCAGCGAGGTTAAAACCAGCGAGGTTTTGACCTGATACCAGAAGAAATACTACACTGTATATAAAATTTATTGTACTCTACTTTTTTGAGCATTTGTTGAATTGACAACTTTTCTTTAAAAGAATTTTTTTCTTGATGAAGAAGGTTGGAATTTGAAATTCAATTACAGAAAGTTATGAAATATGTAAATAAAAATTCATGTAATAGCACATGAAACAGCGTGCTGGTGGTGAATGTTGAGAAGATTTTTTCATTTTCTGGTTTTCTGTGTGTTGATGGGTGAATAGGGAGAGGAGATTGAATTTGAAGAAGGAACAGAATAAGGTTGGTGAAAAAAGATTATCATCTGAGCTAGATATAAACTAAGAAATTCTGCAAGACCTTGGCTGACTGACTGACTGGCTGATTGAATTGTGTAGTTGAAGGCATATATAAAAGATAGAAATAAGATAAGTAGAAAATGATAGGTTGAAAAATGAATGAATAATAAATCAGAAAAACTTAACTCTTGATAAGCCTGTAGGAAAAAAGTTTAGGCAAGTATAGTGTCATTATAGATGATCAAGGTGGATTTTGTTGGATAAACTCTTAGGACAAGAGTGTTTTAAGTGGCTAGAGCAATTAGCTACATCTGGCTTTTCTGCTTCATTAGCAGACCCAATAAGTAGCAAGTCATTTTAAGGTTGTAGTGGTGTCAGGGATAAAAACAGATCTGGTGATGTCTTTTCTGCTTGATTTCTAATGATAATGGAAAATACCAATGAATGTTTGCAGCAAGTCAAGCGCTCGCTTCTAATTCGAGAAATAGACTTTAAGGGATTTTATTTTTTTATTTTTTATCTTTATAAATTATAACTTTATCTGCTGCCAACAGACGTGCTCAATGGGTCTTTAAGCTGACTTTCTGTTGGGCACATTTGATTGGCGGACTGTCAGTGATTTTGGGAAAAGTGCAGCATACTTATCTTATATTTTCTCTAGACTACTTTAAATTTGATGGATAAAATTGAGATTTTCTATTTGGATAATTAAATATTTTACGTATTAGATATTGTTTGTAACTGTTTTTGATGTATATTTATATTAATAAACCAATTACTCAATTACTAAAAGGGTTTATCGCAATTCAACCTCAATATAGCGAAGTTGTTCAAAACTTTTTGGCATTTCTAGTGATTTGCTATAACAAGATATTTTATTATTTTTTTATTTTTGTGGATTAAACATGTGCAAATAATCGCCAACTTGCAAATACTGAAATCCGATTGCGACAAATGGCACAAATCCAAATATAATCGGACGTTTTATTACAATGCATTTAACGTTGAGTGAATCTGATGATTTTAAGTTTCCTCTACACCATCCATGTGTAGAAACACATCAATAATGGAATATAAGAAATTCTAACAGCTGCAGTGAGCTGGACTTGAATCACAATTCACAAATCTCTCGATCGCTTGCTTGTCCGATGATTACCCTAGACAGCCCTGCATCCATTGCTTGTTATTCAATAAAGAACAAGTTTTAACTAGATTTGGTCGGACGTAAAATCTGTTTCTTGTAAACGAAAAGTATTCTCGTATAAGATGTAATTCACCTGGAGGTCCAAGGTCTCACTATAATTGTCAACTTCTTCTTACATTCTATTATTGATTATCGATATCTTCACAATAGGAAGTTGGAAGAGGAAACTAGAGTATGTGTTTTCTTGAAATCAAGCTATTTGAGCAAAATCAGAGAAAAAAATACGGAAAAAATAATCGCAAATCAAAAAAGCACTGGCAGCATGTACTTTCAAAATTGCTTGGCAAAAGGCGATTTTAACCGGAAATAAGCGGATTAAAAATCGCTAAGCGACGCGATTCGCACGATTCGCGCCTAGTCAGTCTCCAGCATTGAGGCTTATCGGCTATCTGTACTTGGCATCCAATCTGATATTCCACACATCTGCTGTGTTGATGGTTCTGAAAACGATGCGTGGGACACCAAGGAATACTATTATGTCTAAAATTCAAAGTTTTGTTATACGCGCCAATCGTCTTCTTTAATTTCCCACTTGAGAATGGGAAAAGTTGGTAAAACCGCAGTAACATTGGGTGTGTTGAATTCCATCTGCTTTTAGCCTTATCGCAGCTCCTGCCACTTCTTTTAGTCGTAAAGCGTCTGTAGAGGTATGGAATGGAAGTGGGTGGCGAGGGAGGATGACAGTTGGTCCTCATTCGGTTGTTGGTGCACTCTTATGACCAAGAAGTTGCTGGCTCTTGTCGTGGCTATTAACTCCAGCCATTTTGTTGGCAGAATCTCTTCTCGACTTGCCTTTGTATAAAGCTGAGGTGCAGAGTGCAGGGTTGCTATGTCAGGTTGTGATTAAACACAAAAGCGGCCTGTGTGTGTGCTTTATTGATCTCGTTATGTGCATTAAGTGAGGCGAACCGAACCAAGTTGGCTTGTAAATTGTAATTAAAATAAAAATTCTTGTCGTTGCCATAGTGCATGAGCGTGATGCGAATGCAATCCGAATCAAAATTCAACAGTTTCACTCTTTTTTTTATCTTGAGCTAGACAGGAAATTTTCTTTCCTGTTTTCATAAATAGATATTAGGTAATTAGAAATGGGAAAACGTTTTAGGTTTTTTTCAATGAAATATTTTGGAAATAATAATTGCAGTTAATTAGAAATTTAGTATGGAAAAAAAAATTGTAATATAATACAGAAAGAAAATTTAAGAAAATTAGATTATTTTTTTTTTTTTTTTGTAAATTAGAAAAATTCTTGAAACTTTTGGGGATCAAAACAACATTTTTTTTTTCTTTATAAAATTTGTAATATTTTTATCTAAATTAAATTTGTAGTTTCTAAGATGGTTCTATTGCATGTTAGTTTTAATAAGACTTTAAGCTTGGGGACTTTAAGCAGGAGGATGATTATGGGAAAAAATTGCCAATGATAATTGGAATTCTTAATTCAATTTATACTTTTGATTTTTTTCTTTTTCTAATTAAAAGCACCAAAAAGATTAAAAGCTATAGTTGCAGACGATGTCATTTGATTTTTTTTTATATAGTGCTAATGAGGGTTTACTTATGGAATGCAAGAAATATGAATTGAGAAGAAACTTTAATGATTTTATTTTGCTATTCTTATTTTGAACTCAATTATCCAAAGATCAGCCCTAAATAAAGAAAGTTTTTAAAAAAAAAAAAAAATTAGTGGTAAACATGCACCTAACAGCTTGTGTCATGTTTCAAACTTGTGGTAACAGCTTTTCCAACTATAATTTGGATATTTTGATATTCAAGAATGTGTTTGTGCATGATAGCACAAAAATGTTGGGTGCTTCTGGTTTGGTGGTGGAGAAAAATAAATAAATGACTGTTGTAAATCTGTTATAAAAAAATAAAAAATAATAATGTAACTGTTTGCTGTAATTTATTGTCCTTTATACATGTGAGCATTCATTTTAAGTGAATGTATAAAAGATTTGCAAAGCTGTCAGCTGTGTAAAATAATTGAAAATTAGTGGAGTGGTTTTGCAATGAAAACACAATCACGAAGAAAATTGATGTTTTTGAATTTCTTCTAAAAGACCATTTGGTATGAGAAATGGATTCCCAATAGGCAACATTGCACCACACCCGAAGACCTTCATCGAAAACAAAAATACAGTTTAACCTCGTTATAACGAACTATTTTAAAGCGAAATCACAATTTTAACAAACTTTTTCTGTGTTTTCTTGAGACAATCCCTGGTATTATCTCTGAGAATGTCATACAGAAAATTAAATTTGGATTTTCATTTTTCGGGGACGAGACTTTATGTAATCTGGGAATAGATTAAAAAAAATCGATTTTTAATTGTGTTATAAAGAAAAAGTGATTTCTTGTCTTCCCAAATTAAAAACAAAAAAAAACAACAATACTGAAAGTCTATAAAGTTTCTTTAGCATTTTAAGATTGAATGAAATGAACCTAATCAGATTGATACAATTTATCATCGAATAACCGGAAAAAACCTACAGCGGTTTTTCTTTATACAAGTAATGAGTTAATTAATTGTTATTCTTATATTCTAGTTTCTGTGTAAATTCTATTGATATTGATTGCTGATCCTGTCTCATTTGGAGAAAAAAATCCTCTTTCAGCTCAAATCTTCCAAATAGGAATCTTGAAGTTTTTGAACTTCTGATAGAAGTAAGGGGGAAAAAAAAAGAAAAAAAAATGTAATTCTAGACAAACAGAAGGGGGTATTGAAGAAGTTTGTGAGTAGAATGTCAAATGAGCTTTTACCATGTGCAAGAAGAAAGTGATGTAATTTGCTGCAGCTTTCTCTCACATCCACACTTTCTTATATCGTCAACGTGTGTGCAATCAAAAGGATTTGTGTCGAGATCCACACAGAATGCACACTTCATCTGAATCCCGTAGGAATTGCAAGTCCATCGCTTTCTCTTCTCCTCCCAAAAGTTGAGACACAGAGTGACCGTTGCTCTATACCTTCACTTAGCCAAGAAAAAGCGGTGGGTATTCAGTCGAAACCTGTGCCAACGTGATTGGTGACCCCCATTACACAAGGCGCCAAACACTCACACCAAGGCTTCTAGTTTGCTCCTGCAGCTCTTGCTGTCATTCTTAATTTCTGTTTTTTTTCTTTCTTTCTTTCTTTTCTTTTTTTGTTGTTTTTGGTCTCTTTCTTCTTTAAATGGTTGGCATGGTGTTTTTATTATGTTATTATTTGATATATTTCCAGAGTATTGGCATTTTGGGGATACTAATGAGGAATAAATGAGGAATTGATAAGAATATAAGAGTGGGTACTTAGAAGTGCTATGTTGATATAGATTTATTGATGGGATGAAGGTGGTGGAAAGGTTAAAGGTCCATTTGTACAATTTTTTCATTTATTTAGTGGCTTTAGTGACATTTTAGAAAAGCTGCAAATAGTGGAATTTACTGTGTGAAAAATCATTTCGACGATGAAATGGCTTTGAGAGATATATATGGTAATGATGCCATTTTTTGGCTGAGAAAAAATGAGAAAAGTAGAAAAAGTATTAATGTTGGCAATAACAAATGTTGGCAATAGCAAATGTCGACAATAGCAAATGTCGGCAATAGCAAATGTTGGCAATAGCAGATGTTGGCAATAGCAAATGTCGGCAATAGGCCAATAGCAGATGTTGGCAATAGCAGATGTTGGCAATAGCAAATGTCGGCAATAGGCCAATAGCAGATGTTGGCAATAGCAGATGTTGGCAATAGCAAATGTTGGCAATAGCAAATGTCGGCAATAGCAGATGT
>JH431250.1:124463-145517 GCA_000239455.1 Strigamia maritima
AAATGGTACCAAAGTTGAAAATGGTACCAAAGTTGAAAATGGTACCAAAGTTGAAAATGGTACCAAAGTTGAAAATGGTACCAAAGTTGAAAATGGTACCAAAGTTGAAAATGGTACCAAAGTTGAAAATGTTAATAATGGTACCATATGTCCAAGAACTAAAATTAGGTAACCAAAATTAAAAATGTTACCACTTGCCTAGTACTAAAATTATGGTACCAAAGTTATAAAAAAGGTACCACATGCCTAGTACTAAAATAATGAGACGCCATATTGATCCAGGTAACACTAAAACCCATAACTGTTGGTACCATATAATTTTAATACTTAGAGGTACCATAATTTTAGTTCTAGGCAGTTATGCCTGCCCACCATTTGCAATCACATGTGAAACGCACTATGCGCACCTCTTTGGGTGTGAGTGTGAGTCGCCCGTGTGAGTCACATAACTTAACATGAAGCCTATGAGGCTTCCGATGCGCATGTGTGAAATCCCATTTTCACACTTACGCATTTGCGCACTTATGCGACAGTTTCTGAATACCCCTACTGTTTCAGAAACTTTGCGCACTGAGCATGCGCAGTGTGAGTTTCACATTTTCACAGTCTCAGACTTGCGCATTCATGCGCTGTTTCTGAATACCCCTATTTATTTTACGCCTAACTTATGGTATTTATTTGACTATTTTGTCAATCATAATGGCCGATAAACTGTTAAACTTGTTAAACATAAATATTGGCTTTTTGTGATTATGAAAATGTTATAAATTAAAACAAAAAATACCAAACCTATAATTCATCTATAATTCATTTTGTTTATTTATTTAAGCTTGTTCAGTTGAACCAGACTTTTACATGGACAACACAACAAGCATGAGGGAAATATGGGAATTAAGAAATGCCAGTTCGTCTATAAAAAATGTAATCTTTACATGGGTAATTAACTAAATAAAAATTTCCAAAAAAAATAATAATAATAATAATAAAAATTATCGCATAGGGACGCAAATCTTTTCAGAAGTATTCCGACAACTTTAAAATAGAAACAAACAACATAGAAATAAGTAATGAACTACGGATCACAAATGGTATTTAGATTGGGACAAGAACAAATTTATATTTTATATTCCATGTCCATAACCTCGCCCAGCTAAACCTCGCCCGACAATAACCTCGCCGGACAATAACCTCGCACGACAATACAATAGACAGTTTGCGATTTCTCGTACGAGATTTATTTCAATAGGTGGTTTGCGCGCGTCACGTAAAATAACAATTACGAGACGCAAAAATTAAAAATAAATAAAAAAATCTCGTATTTTTTATTTTCTCGTAATTTAATTACGAGTTTGTCGTCGTTGCATTTGCGCCACAAACAAACACACGACAATAATTAAAATCAAGTTAGTGTTAGGGTAGGTACTTTTTTCAGCTGACTTTAATTGTTCCAACTGCTTGGAACATTGAATAAACATTTGATTTAGTTTACAAATTGTCTATTCCATCTTGGCTGTGAGAATCCAGCTTAAAAATAGTTAAAATCGTGAAAAAAAATGATAAAAAAATTTGACGGGACGTCTGCGAACATCGTGGCCGACGTAGGTGCGTGTTCCGCGGCCACGATGTTCGCTGGTGTCGGCACCCATGATTTGTCGTCATTTTTCGCAATTCTAAACTATTTTTAAGCTGATTTCTCGTGTCAAGATGTGTTTATGATATCCCCAACTACAAATTTGGCAGGTTGTACTTGCTAAAACCTTAGTTTGGAGTCGAGACATGCTCGGTCTATCTGTCCAAGATGGATGCCATGGTTTCAAAATTTAAGCGCACTGCGCATCTCACTGTGCAGATTTAATTTCAAAATTCTCGTTTTTTAAACACACGAAACTTTTTAAAAATCTCGTCACGAGAATAGAAAAATTAGGCGGTTAGAAACGAAATATTTTTAAATATTTCGTAAAAAATGAAGAAATCGACAAAACTGTACTAATAACATTGCCCGACAATAACCGCTCGCGAACACAGCTGCGCAATGCGGGAGGGGTCGGAAGGGGTTCGGCACCGCACCCGCAACCGCAACCGGGACAAAATGCCGTTCCGGTCGGGACACCGGGACCAATGTCTTAAACGGTGACAATCCCATATGATAAGGACGTATGATAAGTAACCTCACCTTACTAGGTAAAGTGGACTGGAAATTGAAATTGGAGCACTCCAAAAATCTTCATAAAATATACCGGTAAGTCATTTATTTGGGTACCATGAAAACAAATAATTAATTAACTCTTTTGATTGGTTAATTTGAACATCCTGAACATGACAGTTTATGTGAAAAATATTTCTAACAATTATTAAATGATAGATTCAAGTAAAATCTGGCCCAATGAATCTGTTAGTAGTAGGTATACATTACATTTACAGTGAAGCCGATCCCTCTGGATACTATGGCAAAAATTACAATAACATTACACATTGAAAATGATGATTTGGGTGGTGTCGATGGATACATGGTAAGTATAATTACAAAAGAAACAATGTAATTACGTAATAAGTAGAAATATAAATTATTTTACTGTTTACATAGTTCACTGTGACAGAAAAAAGCAAAGATTTCACATTTATGGAACTGGATGGCACATTTGCAGCAAATAAGTCCAAACGTTTAGAAATACTGTATTCTTTAAAAAATGTAAGTAAAAATTATTTTTATTAGAAGAAGCTACTTTCTATTGTTTTAGCAAAAAGCATGGTCAAAGTACTTAAAGTGCATTTGTGTACAAGTGGCCGAGTACAGAAGCTGGCAAATTTGTCCACTTTCTAGTAAAAATACCCACAAAGCAATCTGCTCAAACTGGTAGTTCACTCAGATAATAATGCAAAGAAATTTGCTCGCTTCTGGAAATAAATTACTGTCTAGTTAATAGAAATGCATCTTTACAACACACTACTTGGAGTATAGTTTGACAGTGGCGAAGCCAAGTGGGTGCTCAGAGAAGCCGGTGCACCCCAAAATTATCAGTTTTTGCTGAGCAAGCGTAACGAGCGAAGCTTTCATACAGCCGCATATGCCTGCTCAAATGAATTTTCTCTGTTTTCTCTGAAAGGGCTGTTTCTCATCGAATATATATCCTCCGATTGACGTAAAATTTGGCACATAGCAGAAACAACATAATCTTAGTACCCTGAAAAATTTACCAAATGTGGCCAAGTAGTTTTTAAGTTATAACAGTTTTAAGAGAATTTACCGATGGTGCCATCATGTGATGAAAAATCGAAACGTCAAAATTGTCCAAAAATTGCATTCATGGGTTCATTGGAAAGAGAACATAACGCTGATCATTGTGCTATAATTTTTTTTTAAAATGAAGTCGTGAAAGTCGAATTATTGGCGATAAAAGAAGACAAAAAAATCAAGATCAAATTATTTGCCCCTTGTTTTAACTGACCAGCCCCTACTGCATTTTGGCCCCAAAATAACTTCTTGACACCCCTGTTTTAATAAAAATGTCCCCTACTACTTTTTTCCCTTAAAAACTACTTTGGTACCCGTAATATGTGATTTCATTCATGTGATTTTTCATGTGACTTTCGTTTAATGTATGTATACATATGTTGCATACATACAGGGTGTCCCATGAATTATTGACCACGTCAAAAATTTCTCAAATGAATAATGATATAAAAATTCTGCTAATACAGTTGAATAGTAATCGCTTGATGCGCTTTTCAATGGTCAAATGTGTTTGTTTGTGTCAGATTTATTATCGGTCAAATCTAGTATGTCAGATAAAAGACGTGCATGGCCTAAGTCACCGCTTGCGTCTATAAACTCAATTCTCTCTCTCTGTAAGATCTGGCAAACGTGGTGGCCATGCAATTGCACCACCACGACCAATCCAACGTTTTCCAAAAACATCAGTCATCCAGTTGCGTACATTGCCTTGATAATGTGCTGGGGCACCATCTTGTTGGAAAACCACACTAGCATATTCTCCCAATGGCAAATCTTCCAGTCCATTCAGTACTTCTGTCTGAAGAAGTTGTAAGTGTCTAGCACTTGTTAATGTGCCATTGATCAAAAAAGATCCAATAATTCTGGTACCAAGAATGTTGATTTTAAATGTTGACCTTGCCATCTCGGGAAAAAGTACACTCATCACTCCATAGAATATGATTTTTTCATTTATTTATTTATGCTTAGTTCCCACTTAGCAGAAACTCCAGCAGAAAATTTTCTGCTGCAGAAAATTTTGAGTGTAGAAAGCAGCAGTGTTTATAAATTGCCTTCCTTAGCTGGCATCCATTTTTAAATTCTACTTTTCTGCATTTTTTTGCCCACTTTTCAGTCCACATACTTTTCTGCACTCAAAATTTTTTGCAGCAGAAAATTTTTTGCTGGAATTTCTGCCAAGTGGGAACTAAGCATTATTTGTAAAAAGGTGTTTTAGTTTAAAAATAGGGGCCAAACAAAAAAAAGGGAGAAAAGAATTAAAAGGAGAAATATTCCACAAAAATCAACATGCGCCGACGTCGTAGAAAACGTTTGGCGCGCATATAAACATTCATTTCAAACGTTTTATGAACGTTTCTGGTACGGAGTATAAATGCAGTCCGTTGATGAAGCTAATTGCTAATACTAATTTCACAATCTTTTACAATAGCAGTTTATCCATTAATCAAAGCAATGGTTGGTTTGCATTGTGAAACCTGTTGGTCATATTTGGGACCAAATTTAAAGGGATCAATCAATAAAATCAACCATATACGATACCCTTCCAAAAACAACAAACTGAACAACCAATAAACAAAAAAAAACTCCAACTTTAAAACAATTACAACCACCCACACCAATTTCATGTTTTTTTTCTTCAAAATTTCATGTTTCTTAAAAGAAAAGAAATTAAAAAATTTCTTCAACCACCTAGCTTGCATGATTTTATTTTGGTTACTTTTTTGTATGCTGCAAGCTCGCTCAGCTAACTAGAAGCACATGAGGTCGACTTGCATTACTAGTTAAATTTTGACTATGGCCTGAGTCGCCGCTTGCATCTATAAACCTAATTCTCTCTCTCTCTCAAATTTTGACATCAGAAGTATGTACAGTATTTAGGTGCATACAAATTTACTATACAATCGAATTGATCACATAATGCACTAACCAGATCTGTTTAGTTCATAAAGTGGGAACATTCGAGCAGCAACGTCTTCGTAGTTGCCGACTTGCATTTTAAAAACGCACAGACGTTTCTGAAATCGTGTGATCACTTTTGTTTTGTGGTTTTGCAGCCCAACCGAAATTCCAGGCTCCGCCAGTGCGAGTTTGTCCAAATTTAGACCAACAATGCAGATCAGACGATGTAAAAGAAACATTAGTTTTTTAGAGCATGTCTCCAAGTTCGAAGTTATTACTATCAAGAGACAACATGAGCTATTTTATAGGACCTCACGCCTCTTTAAAAAAAAATGACAATAAACTTTTTCTACATATTTTAGTACGAATTTTTGAATAGAAGAGGCAACCCTTGTGTAGATGAAATTGAACGAAAAAAATGTCATCTTCGTTGTTTTCTGTACCATATTTCAAAAGAAGTAAATCTTAAATGCCAGTAAGTTAAAACTAATGTATGAGAAAACACATCCGAACATACTGCTGTATACCCTGCTTGCAGCACGTGTTCATTTGTTTTCTGCAATAATAACAATGTTTCCAAACGAAAAATAATAACATATATTTTAGATTGCCATTCTTACCTAAAACCCATGATAATGACTGCCTCGCGAATAAGCAAACGTGCGATTATCTAGAAAACATTGCTAAAATCAGAGGAAAAACAAACCCCCGCTATAGCTGTGGTTGTTCAAGATCGTGCAAAATTGCGATGTATAGTCAACATTTCCACTCCCTAGACATGGATGATAAAATTCTCATGGTTAAACCGTACAATAATTTAATCGTGACCTTTGCCGAATATTTCAGTTATGATATTATTTCTTTGCTTTGCGACATTGGAGGAAATTTGGGCTTTTACACTGGAATTTGCTGCGTTGAATTAATTCATGTAGCAATTATAACAATTGAAAAACGATACAAGAAATACACTTTATCTGTACGTAGAAGAAGTTTTTTTCATAAAACAGTGTTTCTACGAATAGACAAAATACTGTCTCAAAAAAAGATGGGTGATGTCCATCAGTATCATCGACCTATTGAAACCGTATCAGGATTTTCAAAAAAGTTTCTTAAAAAAATGAAGGCTTTACTTCTACTTACATGCATATTATTTTGCGTGTATCAAGTGTATAATCGAGTTACTTTGTTCATTACATATCCTGTTTCCGTCACTGTTGATGTTGTACAAGAAAATTATATTCAAATTCCAGATTATATTTTATGTCTGGAAAGTAACGAAATTTTAAATGCAAAAGAAAGAATAATGAATTTGAAGAATATTTCATCTTTTGAACAATTTCCTATTGAAAATTTGCTCGATCCACCATCTATTTTCGCACACAATGCTGATGAATTATGGAGACATTTCCAACCTGATCAAGATTTTCTTAATGCGGTAAGACGTAGGAAGTTTTTGCAAAAAATATACTTCACGGTTTGCAACCAGCAAACTAACATTTCTCATAATTTTAAATTTTTATCTAATTATTACTGTGTATTATAGAACGACATGGCGCAAACTTCATCTTTCAATGTAAAACAAGGAAACCGCAGTTATTTTGCATCTTTATATGGGGGTTGTACTAAATTCAGTCAAGGTAAATAGATCTCTGTCTAACCTTTGAAATTTCTATTTTCATATTGTTATTGTTTTTACTAGATATGTGGGAATACAATCCCGGAGCTGCATTGTTATATGAATTTCATTTTACACAAAAAAGTCCAATACGCGAGTTCATGCCATCAAGTAGGGTAAGACATGTTTGCACATCTTGATTAGTGTTTACTGTATGTGTATACTATACAAGTGAGTTGAGCTGGAGAAGTTTAACAGACATAAATTGAGTATAAAGAATAAAAGAAAAATGCAGTTGCAGAGTTGAATTTATGCCCCATAAGCACATCACATACCAAAAAAGCTATAACAAAAGTAAAAATGCATTAATAAATACACTATTGATACAACATTGCAGGCAGATAATAAAGCAACTCAAAATATTTTTTTTGTGGTATAATCGAGGTCGCTACAATTCCTTGAAGGGTTTAAAACATCAAACATTTTATACTATCTCATCAAGTGTTGTAATTATTTTTTTTATTTTTTAAACTTATCAGAACAACTTTAATAATTGAAGTGTATGCGCCCGTGTGGTCCCAGCTATTGGTCCTCCAGCATTTGAGTTAATTCAAATCATAATACGAGAGAGAAAAGTTGAGCTCGTTTTTAATCTTGTTTACATCTGTATCCAACAATCAGTAGTTGTACAATAATGAGCAGTGCACTTGCTCTTTTAGTGTGACAATGGCCGGTTTAAACACAAGTTGAATTCTCCATGTTAAATGAAAGGGGTATAAGTCACAACTGGTAACAATATTGCAAATTCTCTCACTTTTATCTCTCACTTTTTCATATTGTTGTCTGCTCGTTTTCACAACTTCAGCTTTGGGTTAAAACGCAAAAATATTTTCCAATGAACCAATAAAACTATGATGTTGTATATCATTAATTCAGCGCTGAAATAGAAAAACAACAAAAACCCTACTCCACAGGAGGAAGCTGCGTCCATAACCTTTATCATGTAAAACACTTCCAGTCTTTATAAACGTCTGATGCCATGCCCGAATTGTCTTTCCTAATGCTAGGTTCCCACTTGGCAGAAACTCCGGCAGAAAATTTTGAGTGTAGAAAGCAGCAGTGTTTACAAATTGCCTTCCTTAGCTGGCATCCATTTTTAAATTCTACTTTTCTGCATTTTTTTGCCCACTTTTCAGTCCACATACTTTTCTGCACTCAAAATTTTTTGCAGCAGAAAATTTTCTGCTGGAATTTCTGCCAAGTGGGAACTAAACATGAAGGTGGATCTTTTTTATATTTTGCTCTGAAACGTCTTTGCACTGCAGTTCCATTTTTCGTTTCAATAATTCATGAGACACAACTTTCTCCTGTAGTCATTTTTGATGTTTTTCTATTTCAGTGCTGAATTAAGGAATTGTAGCAACCAGTAGAGGATTTGCGCAACTGAAATTTCCACAAATGTATCAACGTATCAACGTATGAATGAATGTTTTATACGTAGATACGTGATAAAACGTACAGATCAACGTAAGAATTGAATTCTTACATTGGTCCATACGTTCATCGCCTGAACGTATGTACGTACGAACGTATTGTTATGTGCATGCGCATAACAAAGCAACCGGACCGCTTCCGTTTTTGCAAGCCGTCATTTGCAAAAATGACGGGCAGAGCACGCGGTAGAGGCCGAGGACGTAAAAATAACGAACCATCCCCGCCACCAGCACGAACACACCATCACCATTGATTGCAACATGTATTTGAATTTGGTCCGAGTGACACCAGCATTAGATCGATTGACACCACGTTGTTACGTGATTTTTTTTGTTTGCGCAAACACAATCACGTATCAACGTAAACGTATGTACACATGAACGTACAAACGTATAAATAAAAAAGTTATCCGTTTGTTCATTCATGCTTACATACATCTTTGTGATCAGCGCAAATCCTCTATTATTACGGAAAAAAACACTTTTTGAGTTGTTTAATCATCTCCTTGCAACAGCAATGTTGCATCATTAGTATTTTTTTTAAAAATAAATTTTTACTTTTGGTATTGTACCTTCTTTTTGACACCCTGTATATCAATATATACCAAAAATTAAACATGAAGTTTTTTGAAATTTTTTCTTTTTTTATGTATTTATAAGAAATGTCATTAAAGGAAACAAATTGCAAATATATAACAACCCGGCAAACTATTCGATGTTATCTCCGCGTTTGAAGGACGCGTAGCCGTAATTTGAGTGGGATAGCCCCTGATCAAATGTGGCCCTGAGATGCGTTTTGAACAATGGTAAAGTTCTAGACGCGCCACACTCTAAGCGTTATACAATTAATTTCAGGATGCCTTAGCTGTTAAATAAAAAGTTGCCGATATAAAAACTTGCTAAACAATAAGCCAGAAGGGCCAAATGTTAGAGTAAGCTCAATAGTGGACAAGATGGCTGCCACACTATTTGGCTGATTGACCTTGACATGACATTACTAGATTCTCAGGTGTGTTAAAGGAATCAGCTGTTACTATTTCCTCACCTGGACAGAGAACAATGTCTGCCAAAACCATAAAATGCATAAAGGATAACAGGATAGACTTAAACAAAATGCATGAATACTTAAACTTAATGACAGTCACAAAGGGTGACAGGTTGACAAAACAACACCTCTAAGTGCTAATGAAAGCCCAATGTGTTAGGGTCGAGGTCTGAAGTTGTTGTGCCGGCTCCAGAGTTAGATAGCTTAGGAAAAAACATCAAAGTGCTGTGATTGGTTGCCAAAAAAGAGGAAACCAATCAGAGCATGACAGCACAACCAGATATGCACAACTCAGAGCAACGGACCAGACTGATTATAACTAACACCTGAGGAGGGGAAAAGATGAGGAACATAATTAAAAAGCCAAGTCACTCATCCGTGACCTTGGCCAGGAGTAAACAGAGGATAAACCAAAAGTCACAAACAAAATTACAAAGGTATAGGTTTTAAACACATTTATTACATAACAAAACACAGGGGATATGCATAAAAGGTAATTTGGCCCGTGACAAATGTTATGCTTTTATTTCAGCTTTTCTTTATGTATTCAGAGAACAGAATTGACATAAACTCCTATATTCCTCAACCACAAACAGCAGTGATGGTCATAGCATTTTCTTTACAAACAGTAAGTTTTAATTGGTATGCTCAAAAATAAAATTATATGAGTCACTTATTCTTATTAAGCTACTAATTAAATAAGTTCAATTTTCTATTGTTTTAATTATTGACAATTTTAACATTTCCTTCAACAGAACTTGCAATTAAACACACCAACAAAACCATGCTCCTCGACTAAAAAATTCGAAAAGTGTAAAGACAATTGCCTGAACAAGAAATTGACAAATTTTAAATGCCGGTATGATATTCATCAGTAGCTGTAAATTGTAGAGAGCTAGCGCATGGTTGCAACCCCTGGCGAAATATTTTCAATCATTCGGGAAATTTTCATCAAGTTTTAAATTTGGCGTTTCATTCCTGAAGAGAAAAAATTATAGTTTTGTGTCCTATTTTTATTTTTAAGAATAAAACCTCAAACTTGAAACTTGATAAAATTTCCGAATACTAGTATATATAAATGCGAATTTTTTTCAAGAGTTGTATGTAAATCCTTTCTTTGGAAATTATCAAATTCTGCTCAAGAGAGCAGCTGGTCTGGGAAACTAAGGCCAGCACTGAATGAGCATTGTATTAATTGTATTTAAAAAAATCATAATACGAACTACGATATCGGAATCGCAAACCACCCTAGTCCACAATAATTAATTTATTGTAAAAGTAAATTCAATTTTAATTTTTTAATAAATTAGATTACCATTTATGCAGTCATCGCTCCATTTGCGCATGTGTGACAATTCCGAATCAGCTAAGGAAGTTACAAATTTATACACAAAAGTATTAGCTAATACCGACATTTATCGCGAATGCAATTGTTTCCCAAAATGCAACAACTCGTTTTATGATCTTCAATTATCTTATCACGCAACATATGAAGAATTTTCCCAACTCGGCATTGTAGCCAAAAAACTAGAAATAGAAAGCAACATTCGCCAAATTTTCAGAGAAGAACTAACTTTATCATTTGTTAAATTAGTTAGTGACATTGGAAGTGCAATGGGATTTTTTCTTGGGTTGTCTGTTTTTTCATGCATAAAAGAATTTCCCCACGTGTGGAACCTATTTAATTATATGTCGTTACAAAAATCACTACCAATATTTAAAAAATAACAGCATGCAAATTAAATAAATTTTGATCACAATGTATAAAATATAAAATATGAATAATCATTTTTTGCTGCCTGCATACATTACTCTGTAGGGTAAACTAGTATTTTCTATATGCATTATACAATTCAGAGTTGCAACCAGCAACTTTTTCCTTATAAAAACTCCCAGTATAGCTATAAATATAGAGGAAAACTCATAACCATTATTATAACTGAAGCTATAACTGAAGTTTAAACAACTATTTCTCTCTTATAAAACTCCCAGTATAGCTATAATTATAACTATTTATAATGTAGAATTATAAGGGTAAAGTGCATGCCACAAACTATGTATTATCTTAAAATCCAATATCTAATAAATAAGTTTAAAAAATTTACTCTGGTAGGTACTTTCACGAGTTTAGTAAGTTGTATGTTTAATTCTTCTTATTTAATCTAGGGTAGAAAAATTTTCCAAGTGCATAATTTAGTCTATGAATATTTATTCTCATAATCATATTGTATACACAACACTTCACATGATGAAGTAGATATTTCGTCTAGGAATTTTTTTCTTCTTAGCCACCATAATTTTTATAAATAATAATAATCATTTGTCCGACTTAATCTATTTAGTATCGATATTCTTATTATACCAGCCTGTGCACTGAAATCAATATAATATACAGCTTTTAGTACCTTTTAGAGATATCAATAATAATAATTTCTTAAAATGTTTTCACTTCACTTCATAAAACCCATAAAGCATACAATTTGTACTTAATCTATTCTCAATTTTGTTATTGCGTAAAAATGTAATGTTTAACATTAAAATTGAAGCCCATGTAATTCCTTGGATAAAAACACCACTATATAATGACATTTATCAAGACATCCTGTAACTTCAAAGCTTTTACTATAATATCTATATTTTCTAAAAAATAAAAATTAAAATTACCAATAGTTATAGAAAAAACTTTATAACTTATTATATTATACACTTTGCTTTACAAACTGTTCATATAACAGTTCTATGAATCGTAGCTAAGTAAAATGTATCGCCGTAATCGCATTCATGCAGTAAGAAAACTCGCCAAAGAATACATTGAAACAGACAATCAAGTTCCAGAGTTGATTCCACATTTCCAAAAGTTCTACAGAAAAGGTTTTAAAAGTTTCTCTTCTGCAATTTGGTTCACAGTAACTGTCACAGCGCTATCTTTGTGTACTTACCAAATATTGAACCGAATAATTTATTTTGCTTCATCACCAGTAAAAGTTGATGCCAGAATAACTGAGAAACTAATGGGCAATTTTCCAGCGATAATTCTATTGGCTTTGTACAGTGACAAAACCATAGCATTAAGAAACTCAATAAAAGAAAAAATTACAAATCCTAGAAGTAAGTACATAATACCTATTGTTATAGTTATAGTGGTGTTTATGGATAATAATCTTTTGTTAGTAGTGTTTATGGATAATAGCCTTTTGTTAGTAGTGTTTATGAATAATAGCCTTTTGTTAGTAGTATATAATAGCCTTTTTTTATTTTGCATATCATAAACACCTCATTGGTGAGAGATATTGTTGACTACTGCTTGGCTACTGCTTGGCACAGTTGGTAATCTACATCATTTTATATACATATAGAGTTTACGTCCTAACTAGTAACAATCGCACACAACCTCAATTTGGTCGTGCTTTTATTCGTCCATAATTGGATCAAGTTTTAAAACCCTTAAATAATTTTTCTGAAAATATTAAAAGGGCAATGTACCCAGAAATAAAAATGAAATAAATGAAATAAATCATACTGGTCACATGTCAAAATCTGTATATACATGATTCCCTTTTGGGTCATCAATTGAAAAATATAAAAAAATTTAAGAGAGGGTGAGAGAACAGCATTAAACTGACTTCACCATCATTCTTCTCTATATTGTTGGCATTGTTGGCAGCCAAAAGCTTGCCCTCCCTTCCCTGTTGCTAGTGTGTATCCACACCACAAAACCTTAGGCGGCAGTAAAGAGTTCCAAGAGTTTTGTTTCGTTTTATTTAATAAACTCATGACAAATGGATAGAAACTAGTGTATTGTTAAAGATTTGTATATTACTTTTATTTTATATCACATGACCCTGATTACACCACAGATTATAATCTAATAGCTAATGTTGAAGTTGTGAAAACGAGCAGACACCAATATGAAAAAATGATAAAAGCAAGACCCAAATCGAGAATAGCGCGATTGTTTCCAATTTTGACATAAACCCTACACATTTAAATAGACATGGGAAATTGTGATGTCAGAAACAGCGCCTTGCCAGTAGTGGCCAACAATGTCCCTCACCAAGCTCAAATGAGCTGTTTAGAATACAAAATGATTTTTTAAACGTGTTTTGGAAACTTTTAAAAAATACATACTAGTAAACATCATTTTGGCCGTTTTAAAGATAATAAGAAAAGAAATAAAAAATTCTTTTATTCTCTTCCTAAAAAAGTTATTTTTGTCAAATTGGCATATCGTATTTTGTCGATTAAGTGCCGCCCTCGAATTCCGGCCACCATCGAATTATGGTCGCGCCCCTCGACTGTAGTTGGGAATAAGCGCCGCACTCAAAAATACAGCCGCGACGGTTATTCGAAGTGTTTACAGTTTAATTAAATCGTTTTGTCACAAATTGCATACATGCAACGCAATTTATAACAAAACGATTTAACCGCCGCCCTCGAATTACAGCCGAGCCCCTCGGCTGCAATTTGAAATTTATGAATACTGTCACTACGTGATAGTTTTCTGACGTCATCAACGACAAGTTGTAGGGCAAAAGTGCTTTTCAAGGTATAAAAAAATTTTTTGAAAGGAGAACATTATTCAGTCATACAATTTTTTGTAAACCCATTAAGAATTGAGTTGCTGTATGAAATGTTCACTCAATTGTAACTGCTGCTGCTCAAATTGACATTTTTTGTAAATTTGTATCAAATTATAACAAAAAGAACTTGAGATATTCTTGTAGTACAAGATCAGAGCAGATTCTTTCCAATCATGCTGGATTTCATATACTCCTCAAACCCAGGTGTATGTGGTCACCTCTTTTCAATGTATAGACAAAATGTTTATTTATTTCCTACGTCTGATATAAGCATGCCAACATCATTTGCAGTCATCAAAACCAAAACAAATTTAGATCTATAATGTCTTAAGGTAGGTTCACACTAGACGTAAAGTAATGCAACGCAAGGAATTAGCAGCTTGTGATTGGTTGGAGGCTTGAGTCCAACCAATCACAAGCTGCTAATTCCTTGCGTCTAGTCGAGTTCCACATTAGTGAATAATTCCTCTCTTCTTTTCTTCCCAAATTTTGATTCCACCTTGAAACTAAACTATTTATCAATGAAAAAGGTGGTCTGGTCAGATGAGTATTGTTTTTGTACAACATTCAGTGATGGTAAACTCAAAATTTGGAATGAAATAAAAAGTAATATTATTCCCAATGATGTGGAACTCAACAATAAAACATTAGGGGTATTCAGAAACTGTCGCTTAAGTGCGCAAATGTGTAAGTGTAAAAATGTGATTTCACAGATGCGCACCGGAAGTCTCATAGGCCTCATGTTATGTTATTGTGACTCAATATGCGCACCTCTTGAGGTGTGAGTCACATGCCATAACACGAGGCTTCCGGTGCGAAGGTGTGAAATCACATTTTCACACTTATCCATTTGTTCACTTACGCAACAGTTTCTGAATACCCCTATAATAAATCTAAATTTGTTTTGGTTTTGATGACTGCAAATGATGTTTGGCATGCTTATATCACATATGGTTAAAACACAGCTTCAGCATTGACATACAATTACTTCATGGTGTTAAAATAATCAAAAACCTTTTCAGATCAATGTAGAAACCATGCCAGATTGTATTCAGGCAGTGATTAATGCTAAAAGAAATGCCACACAATATTAAAATGACTTGACCACTTTCATATGAGTCAAGTAGTGCAGCGACCACTTTCATTTGTGTCAACTGACTCAACTGAAATCTCTCATAACTTTTTTGTTTTATTTGTTTATTTTGTTGGTTTTTGTGCTGAATTCACTATATTTTTCAACTCTCATCTGCAAATTTATTTAATTATTACACTAACTTGTAAACCGGAAAAACTTTAAATAAACATTTTGAGTACACATTGAAAAGAGGTGACCACTTACACCTGGGTTTGAAGTAGCACATTTAGCCTAAATTTTGGCCAACTCACATTGAAAAAGCCGGTGTTTTAATTCATTTCAGAAGTGTGGTCCTGTGCTCAACTCCATATCATATTTAAAGTATTAGTACTCTCATAGAATAGAATAATGATACTTCCAAACAAGAGTGAGTAAAAAGTCCATTTTTGATTTTGTAATATACTCTCCGTACAATGTGAGAGTTGACCACAGCACATATAAACATCAACTTTTTTCTATGAGTGAGTTGTATCAAATCTCTCAAACTTCTCTCTTGAATGGCCTAATATCCAAAACAAACATTCTGTCTTTTGGATTATCATCATGTTTAATTTGTAAGTGATACAGCAATATTAAATCATTCAACTAACATTCACTATTATGTTTCATGCAGATTGTAGAGAAATTCCTAATTTTTTTGTGGACAATAAAACCGACATTAATTTGGTTTGGAATGCTCTGAGTGTGCAACCAATGATAAATAATACATTTTTTCAAAAACCACCGGTAAGTAGCATTAACAAACAATGTTCTTGTACATCTACCATATTCCCCCAGAAACAGCAACATGCCGTATAATAGTGAGTGTGACCAAGGTGCCGGATAATTCGAATTATCCGGCATGCTGGATAAAGCAAGTTCAAAATTGTATTTAAAAGAATTTTGCAAAAAAAAACCAGTTGTCCACTTTTCAAAATCTGGTCAAACTCTCCTCTACCGGCATGTCGCTGTTTCCGGGTGAAAATGGTATTAAAAGTGAAACAAGTAAAGGTACAGTTCGTTACATTTTGTTTGTGATTGCGAAGTTATAAATTGTTCATAGTTTTAAAATTTTATTGTAGAACAAAATAAATTATCGAATATCAGTAGAAGATGTACATTCTGTCATGGGAGTTCAAACAACAATTAATAATGGTACTATACGTTAACATATGATTACTTTAACACTATTACGAACAGGCACGGATCCAGAACCAAACCAAAGCTAACCTTTATCCCAAATTTGTTTGTATTAGATTTTTTTCCTTTCAAATATTCTTGCTTTTTGATAACATCACAAAAACTTTGTTCTTTTAGCCTCACAAAATTTCTCGTTTTCCTGTACTATTTTGTTACAAAATATTATATATTTTTTATGCCAGTTCGCAATGTACCAATTGGACCTCAAGCAAAGATTGTAATTGAATTCAACATAGAAAAAGAAAGAGGTCTTGATGAATCTGATGTGTTTGTGGTATGTATTGCTCTTACAACTGACGTAAGTACAATAAAACTGAAGCATTAACTTAATAATAAAAGTTCCTCTCATTGGCTGAGAAGTGCATTGTACTGAAAGTATACAATATAGTAAATTATTTTAATTGTCTAGTTGAGCTAAGTCCAAAAATCATAAAGAGAATTCAGAAACTGTCGCATAAGTGCGCAAATGAATAAGTGTGAAAATGTGATTTCACACATGCGCACCGGAAGCCTCATAAGTCTCATGTTAAGCGACTCACATGGGTGACTCGCACTCACACCTCAAGAGATGCGCATAGTGAGTCACAATAACATAACATGAGGCCTATGAAGCTTCCGGTGCGCATGGGTGAAATCACATTTTCACACTTACGCATTTGGGCACATTTGCGACAGTTTCTAAATTTCCTTAGATTTTAAGCCATTTTAAGAAATGAGGGAGTTATAATAACACAATTAAGAATATTAGGTATATATTTGTTCCCAGATATATTTGCAACCAAAAGAAAAAATCAGTATATTTGTTGACTACAGTACATTGCGTTTCATAGACAAATTCAAAAACATGAATGTGCAGTACACATTTAAAAAAGTAAGTTAAAGAATACTACAGTAGTAATATTAACTCAAATTGAAGCTTTAGCATTAAACATACCGGTATTGAATATACTTTAGTACAAGTTCTTAAACAGAAAAAAAATTCCTTGCGTTAAAGAACAAGAAGAAACAAATTGTCGAAAAAATTGCTTCATAAAAAATATAGAAGATAATATCCAACCCTCATGCCAGTAAGACTAATTTAATTAAAATACTACCCTAATCTTTGAGTACCTATACCATAATTATGGACAGCTCTCTTCTTGAATATAAAATTTTTTTTGGCTTACAATATGTTATGATGGCATAAAATTAATTTTAAAAAATCGACTGGAATTCTAAGATTAAACTGGTCAATTAATTTAATAAATAACAATCACTCCAGAATTTTTTTTACATTCACTTTATTTGCAGATAACATAAACCAAAAAAAATTCCTACTCAAGAAGAGAGCTGTCCATAATTATGGGGGTTAATAGATATTCAGCAAGTGTTTGCATTGAACACAAAACAAACACATTTCATTTGACTGACACAAAATTTATATTTTGGTCAAAGACAAAGTCACAAATTTAAATGTTAATATAAGTGCATTCAATCCTGAAAAGGAAAGTTACTTATTCGCCTGAAATGACTTTTGAAAGGCAAATATGACGTAATTTACGTCATAGTTGCCTTAGAAGTGACTAAAGTGCAAACACAACTCACTTCTTTGCCTTATAGAAAGAAGTCACTTCTTTTCTGCAAAGCTCAGTGCTTACAAAAATTGCTTTAATGGCAGCCATCTTGGAAACGATTAGATCATTCGATTCCTAACAGAGTTTCGGCAAATAAAACCTGCCAATTTTGTAGATGGAAACTTCATTAAACAACATCCTAATGATTCCTTGAAAAATCGGCATGAAAATAGGTAAAAGTTGCAAAAAATGATGACAAATTATTAAGAAACATTGTGGCCGCGAAATACGCACCTAAGTCGGCAAGGATGTTCGCTGATGTTCGTCCAAAAAGTTTGTCATTCATTTTTCACAATTTTAATCTATTTTCTAGCAGATTCTCATGCCAGTAACAGCCAAGATGTACAAGTAATAGACAATTTCCCACGATACAAGAAATTTTTTTATAAACATCAGAAATGTTGATTCAATATAAGAATGTCTTTTTTTGTCAACATTATTTCAACATTCAAACATAACAAAATGTTGATTTAACATTAAACACTATAAAAAATATTTTCTGAATGTTGTTTAGACTTGTTCTTGGTTCATGGGTTATCAACTAAATCTAATTTTTATTCAACAGTTGAAACAATAAACATCCAAATTAAAATGCATGAAGAAATTTAAAGTGTGTTCATTGAGAAGTTACCGTATATACTCGCGTATAAGTCGAGGATTTGGACCAAATCTTTTATTTTATTTTTATTTTTTAGTTATTTTTTTATTTTATTTTTTTAATACTTAAAATGACTATTGACCCTCGTATAAATTAAACCAAATAAAAATAAAATAAAAAATAAAATTTAGGGGGTCGATTTATACCCTTTTTGACCCGTTTTAAGTCAGGGTCAACTTATACGCGAGTATATACGATACTTTTCCATAAGACAGATAAGGAGAAGTGACTTTTCCTTTTCAGGAGTAAATGCACCTAATGTTATTTGTGTTTTGGGTGAAACACCAAGTCTTAGCATCTCCCTGGGGTTAAAAAGGATATCCAATAATATGGCAAATTAGATCGACCAAAAATAAGCATCGTAAAAATAAAATGCAAAAATTATTAGAAGTGAAACATCACAAACTGTAATTGTAATGATTAGTTCACATTAAACGTAGCATAACGTAACTTACAAAAAATTAACGTAAAGTAACTTACATAAAATTAATGTAAAGTAACTTACAAAAAATTAATGTAAAGTAACTTACAAAAATTAACGTAAAGTAAACTTACGAAAAATTAACGTAACTTAAAGAAAGTAAAATATGGTTTTGTTTACACTAGACCCATTCAAAAACTCCAGCATGACTCGTTCCACGAGTCAAACTGTGGCACGAGATTCTCGTGCCATCTTGATCATGTGACGACTCGCATTACACCTGTAATACAAGTGACATGACCAATGTGGCACGAGATTCTCGTGCCATCTTGATCATGTGACGACTCGCATTACACCTGTAATACGAGTGACATGACCAATGTGGCACGAGAATTTCATGCTATGAATCGTGGCACGAATCGTGCTCGTGTTTTTTGAATGGGCCTAGTGTAAATGTAAACCTTCCAATCATGCAATTTCTCATTCCATCTCGTTTTTTCATGCGAGAAGCAGCTGTCTTCTCATTGGTTGCTGTAATTTGCATTACTTCCTACTTCAAAATCAATTTTGAAGTAGGAACTTAAGTTTACGTCTGTGACTTTAAATCCACAATGTATTGGGCGGCCATCTTGCGTTCAGTTACGCATTGGTGTGAACACCAATGTGAATTATAACCATAAAAAGTTGTAAAAACTTAACCATTTGTTTCAGGTTACCTTTTATGCCTAAAAGAATTCGTAAAAATTGCACTTTAACCGACTTCACATGTGACTACCTAAAAAGCAATCTCTGATAAGTTAAGAAAACTCAATCCTCACTATGCTTGTCAATGTGCAAGAGCTTGCAACAAAAAGACTTTCCAATCCCACATATTTTACACTGATCACACTGATAAATCACTAACTGTTTCCTCATATAGTAATTTAATACTTACATTATCAGAGCATTATTCCTACGATTTTATTGCTCTGCTGTGTGATACTGGTGGCTACTTGGGTTTGTACACAGGAATTTCACTCATTGCTTTTATGGAAATTATTATTTCCAATATCCAGGCCCAACGCAAGAAATTTGCAATGTCGCAACGAAAAAAATCTCACTTCAAAAGGATTGTTCAGCAAAGAGTTTACAAGTTTATAAAACATAAAAACAATAATCAAGGACTCATTGGAAAATGGCATTTCAATCTAACCCTAATCAATGTAATCAAGATTTTTATTCTGTTCGTGTGCACTAGTCTTTCTCTACACGTTATCTACGTTCGAATTATTTATTATTTTAAATATCCGGTTATGACATTAATTGAAGTAGTAGAAGATCAATTTGTGCATATTCCTGCAGTTGTTGTTTGTACTGACAGTTTTCAAGTGCGTTCTGTAAAACAAAAAATAATTGAATACAAGAACTTGACTACAACGTGTGCAGTAGATTTAAGCATTGCAGAATTATTGGACAAACCATCCCAATTTGCCGGCAACCTTACTGAACTTTGGAAAAACTCATCAAGTATTGTCGAATTTAAAACCGCGGTATGTTTATTTATTTCTTTATTTATTTTTTAATTGTGCAATTTGGTAGAAACGTTTAATTCATGCATGCTTCAAAACCAAAAAAATATGATTGCTCAGTTTAAAATTATCCTCCCAAAACAGCCATGACTGTAAAGTCAGGTTAAATTTATTTTTTAAAGTTTTCGAGAACACCTTTTCAAAAATAATTTTGCCTGCATTACAGGCAAGACAGGCAAACAGCTCATTTCAGCTTGGTGTGGGACACTGCTGGCAGAATAAGCTGCTTCTGATGCAATAGTTGATATTCCCCACAGGATGTCTGTTCCAGGAAAAACTGGTCCTATAGTGTATAAGATCAGACTGATAAGATGCACCAGTGTTTTTTATAAGAAATATTAAGTTTACCTCCATTCTGAAGTCAGATTGAATAAGTGAAGTGCCCTAAAAAATCCAATAAAAATTATTCCAACATCATAACATTGTTGCTACAATGTTTTTTCATTTTTCATTGATCCGTTCAACAATGGTTCAAGAATAGAAAAGTTTAGAAAACCCGTGGAGACCCGTGGAAATCCTAGGCTATAAAAACTCATGACATATCCCAAATCACCCATGACCCGCAAAAAATATGTTAAGTCGAATCCCAGGCCATACTCACCCATTTAATTCCATT
>JH431251.1:21999-82494 GCA_000239455.1 Strigamia maritima
TTTCAATATGTTTGAAAGTATTTTCGCTATAAAATTGACACAATATTTTATTTAGTAAATACTAAATAGTAACTTTATCGAGAACTTTATGGTATTTGCAAAAATCAATGCCGGTTAGCTTTTAGTTTTTAACGCCAGATGGGGATAATAACGCTATATTTTTATCTAAAATATTTTGTTGGCCGTGGTATTACGGCGTAGGTTTATCAGGCCTTTAAACTAAATAAAACGTGGGCCTTGTTTTCCCGTAAATTCAATTATTCTCCGCAAGGGAGCAGAGTGGATGGCAATCATAAATGCGGTAAGTTAAGAAATTATTTAATTGTATTAATTAGGTATTTTAACTAACTTTAAGCATTAATATGAACTAGTGAAGAAGATTTTTTTTCAAAAACTAATAATCTCCATGTTATTTTTTAATTCTAGTGGTCGTATTCGTGCTGCTAGTTGCTGATCAATAAAATGGCTGCCGAGACGAGTTAGCATAGGCAAGATTCTGTCCATACAACAACAACAAGAGCGTATTCCGAACGTTTCGAATTAATCTGCGTTTCCACGCAAAAAACGGACAGATTCAAGTGTAAATAAGTTAATCGCATCCATTGATACAATCAAAACGTGTGTTAGGTAAGTAAATTTGAAAAAATGAATTTTTTTCGCACCCGAGCTAGAAGGAAGATTTAAACAAAAAACGCTACTTGCTTTTCCAGTCGTAAAAGAAGTATTTTGCTAGCAAGAAAGCGTTGATTTTATCAACGATCGACCTTTTAGAGTGTTTTATTTATTGATTTGGATTTTTTTTCTTTTTTCTTTGTACAAAAATTCTAGAGCCCCGTGTTTTTTATCGGTCGCATTTTCGTTGTCAAAATGGCCGAAGATGAAGACGAATACGATCCAGCGTTTCCAACGGGGTGAGTTAATTTTAAGGAAAAAAAAAAATCGCAAAAAATGTTTTTAAAGTGGAAGGAGGATTTCGATGGTTTTTGATTTATAAATAGTTAAATAGGAATGTGGTTTAGGCGGCCGATTTCGCTCGAATTTTCGTACGATTTTCGATACGAGAGTTAGCAATCGTTTAGAGAAGGAGCCGGGAAAATTCCAAGGACGGATTGAAATGGTGGATCATTTAAATCGAGCCAAAGATGAATACTTTTATTTTTTTCTATTTCGAGGTGTCGAGATGTAGAATATGAATTTATTTTTGGAATTTTTCATACTGACGATTTGAAAATTTCCTGCCTCGAAATCATAATGGCGGTCTGCTCACAGTTGAAAACAAGAAACGAGAAGAGAAGCATATTTTTTTTATTGATTTCATTTTTGAAAAAGAAAAAAAAATAATGTTTTTTTTTCGTTTTATTTTTTTTTTATTTTTTTTTATTTTTTTTAGTTCGAAGTGTAAAATTTATCGAATTCTTTATTTTTTTATTTTTTATTTTTTTTTTTAAAAAAAAAAAACTTTTGTTCGATAATTCAATTATTTCATATTTTATTATTTTAAAAGAATTTCGAACAAAGGGAATTTTTAAGCCTAATTTAAAAGAAGCGAAAATAGGGGGTGGAGATTGAAAAGGAAAGCGGGTCATTCACCAACCCTCTTCTCCCTTTTCAGCCATCTTGGCATCGTTGAATTGCAACTACTGATCACCGCCATTTTCTATTTATTTATTTATTCATTTAATTCTCCTTTCGCATTTTTACATGAAATTGTTGTTGAATAAATATTTTATTTTTAGTGATGACGATGAGGAAATAACGGTTGAAATTGAAAACGTTCCAAAATTATGTTGCGACGAAGTTCCATTAATTGTATCGGATGAAGTGGTCGTAGACGCGACTCCAATTTCAATGAAGATCGAGGAAGTTTCGCTGGAACAAGATTTAATGAATTCACAGCCAATTATCGTAATCGCTCAAGAACAAATCGTACAAAATGAAGTTGTAGACGAAATCATCGCTGCAGATCTATCATCCGAGATCGTACACGAATCATGCGTCGAGATGAATGACGTCACCATAGACGCAGATGGCAGTGAGTTCGATTCGTCACGAAACGAGATAAAAATGACCGAATTATTTGTCTCTTTTAACAGGCAGCAGTCAAGACGTGATCGCCGAAGAAGTCCTCGTCACCACAGAAGAGGAACCGGCGTCGAGAGAAGAGGAAAAAATATTGCCCATGGGGGATCCGCCATTGTCTTTAGATTGCACGTCGGACAGTAACTGCAGTTCGGAAACGTGGAAAACCGGGATGCCGAACGGAGAAATGTGCGCGTCGCCTTCGCCGAAGGACGAGGAAGACTCGAATTCATATTCAAGTCCCAGCAAGAAGTCTCCTCCTTCGGTGGCACCCGTGAAAGTAAAACGATCACGTGGGCGGCCGGCGGGGTCCACTAAAACGCAGCTTGCGAACAGTGGCGGTGGTGGTAATAATAGCACGGAGGGCCAGGAAGAGGAGAAAAATGGTAAAGGTCAGACTCGACGTCGAAGTAGTCGCATAAAGTCGATCGAGGAGCGAAAGGAACGCCAAAGAGAAATAAAAGAGATCGAGGTGAAGAAGAAATGCGAAAGAGAAGACAAATTGAAGTTGGAAATGAAAATGGCGGATCCGTTGAGAAAGGACGAGGAACGGAAAGAGACGTCGACGCCGAATTCGGCGGCCGAAGACGGGGTTTTTCAGCCGCCATGCGCACCCGCGAACGGGTCGACGTCTCCCAGGGTCGGCAAGGAATCGCCGGCTACGGGAAGCGCTGAGGAGATTTTTTCGAGGCCTGAGAAAGTGAAGAGTAGGTGGAGACGGAGCAGCGAGTTGGAACGAGCCGAGACCAAGACTTATCCCATGTCGTTATCAGGTTTACCGAACGGTTTTGTTAATAGCGGGCCTGATATGTCAGTTTGCGACATGGACAAACTCAGGATTAACTCGTCGACTGTTAAAATTGACGAAAACGAAAAGGATGACGACAAGGTCAAGGCTCCCGTGACTCCAGATAAAATGCCCGCGTTTGATGAGATTACGTCGAATATTTATCGTTGTGATAGGTAAGAATGGAGAATTATTATTATTATTATTTTTTTTTTTTTAATTTATATATATATATTTATATTTTTTTTTTTTTTTTATTTATTAATTTTGCAGGAAGAAAAGTAAAAGTAAAAAAGAGGTGAGGCGCATGGTATGCGACTGTACCATGATGAAGGAAGAGATTGCGCGAGGAATGGTTGCTTGTGGAGACGATTGCCTCAATCGACTGCTTATGATCGAGTGGTATTTATCAAATAATGAAATAAATTATTTTTGGGGGTTACGTGATTAATTTGTTTATTTTAATAGTGGCTCGCGGTGTCAGACTGGGGACTTTTGTTCGAATAAGAGGTTTCAGCAGGTGATTGGGAAAAATTTGGTTTGCTCGATTGAATTTATTAACTTATTTTTTTTTTTTCAAATGTAGCAAATTTATGCTAAAATCGAACCATTTAAAACTGAGATGAAAGGTTGGGGATTGCGTGCATTAGAGGATCTTCCAGGGTAATTATTTGATAATAATGATTAGTTGATTTGGTTTTTTTTTGTTTTTTTTGGTGTTAACTCGTGTTTTTGCGAATTCAGGGGCAGCTTTCTTATAGAATATGTGGGCGAAGTGTTGGAATCGCGGGAATTTCGGAAGAGAGTCAAAGAATATGCTCGAGATAATCATCAACATTACTACTTCATGGCGCTAAAAAGTGACGAAATCATCGATGCCACTCGAATGGGGAATCCATCCAGATTTATTAATCACAGTTGTAGTCCCAACTGCGAAACACAGAAGGTTTTATTCGAGTTTTAAAATTTATTTATTTATAGATTTGTAATATTGAATTTTATTTTCTAGTGGACTGTAAACGGAGAATTACGGATTGGTTTTTTTACGCGCACATTTGTAGCCGCTGGCGAGGAATTGACATTCGATTATCAGTTTCAACGATATGGGTATGAAAAAACGGTTTTGATTCGGTTTTTGTTACTTATTTTTGTTCTAATTGGTGTTTGTCACGTTTTGAATTACAGCAAAGAAGCGCAAAGATGCTATTGTCAATCAGATATGTGTCGTGGATTCATTGGAGGCAGTAATAATAAACAAATGCCGATCAAAAAGGAGAAGCAGCAACGAGAACAAATTCCGCGAAGGAAAAAAATATACGAAGAAAGGAGGAAGGAGTCTTTGGAAGACATGGCTGTGAGTGTCCTACTTTTTGGATTTTTTTTTGTCATACTTTTTCTTAGAATTTTAAATTTAAAAAAAAAAAAAAATATATGGTCTAGAGTTCACGAGATGAACACTAGACTGAATTTTTTTTGTTTAAAAAAAAAAGAAAACAAAACAAAAAAATTAAAGTAATTTAATGGAAGCGAATTTGATGCTATTCCGAGCGAATTTTCTGTAAGGGTTTATTAGACTCTTTAAATGTAAGGCCTCTTCTGCAACTTGTTTGGGAACCCAGCCTAACACGGGCACACTTTTATTTCAGCAGTCTCGGACTACGAATGGAACAAAAATAATTCGGACGATGCTAAAAGTACTTCTTCGTTGTGATGCCATTTTGCTGCCAATTGGACAAAACGGATTGAAATCCAGGCAAGTCGGCCCATCGAAATGAACGAAGACAATCGAAGAAAATATATATGAAAAATAATTCTATTCAATATAAGAAAAAAATTGTAAAATGCACACATGACGTCATTAAGGCTGTCCTTCGATGACTGCGTGCGTACGTCGTGCGTGTCCGTGTTGTGTGTTGCAGAATTGGCCATTTTAAAAAAAAAGATGAACATCGGAATAGCATATCAAATTCTGTTTATTAATTTATTTATTATCGTACTATTATAATCGATGTGTTTTTTTGTGGTGTATTAATCGTGTGATTTTTGTTTGTGCAGCTGGAGGAAGAGGTGGAACGTCTTAATCGAAAGGGCGGCTTGAAGAACCGCGAACACACCCTGACGTTATCCCGGTTGATGGTGCGAGCTGAAGACCCGGAATTGCGGATGGCACTGCTGAAGATCTTACAGGTGAGCTAATTGTCGACTGAATAGGGGTTTGGTTTCAGGGTTGATATATTTCGGTCTTAAGTTAACGGTGAGCGGGCCCCCTTCGTAGAAAACTACCGAGCAAGCTTGTCTGAGGCTGTTCCTGGACTACCACGGACTGTCGCTGCTGTGGAGCTGGATGGCGGACGTGAGCAACGACGAGGAGGCGGTCGAGTTGAAGACGCAGATTCTGCAGACGTTGCAGATCCTCCCCATCAACAACAAGACCATTCTGATGGACAGCAAGGTCCTTTCCGTCGTCCAGAAGTGGGCCGAGCTGAGCGTCGGTCAACGCGAGGAGAAGGAGGCGAGCGAGACGAACGATTCCACGACGATGAGCGACGCCACGACTACCAGCGAGGCGACGACTGCGAGCGAGATGACCACGGCGGCGGCCGATGTGACGACAGCGAGCGAGGTGATGACCATGGCGGGCGACGCGATCGTATCCAGCGAGGTGATGGTCGTTGAGTGTAAAACGGAGCCGGAACCGGAGCGGAGGAGGAGGAGGAGGAGGAGACATTAAAAGAGGCGGTCGTACAAATGGAGGTTGACGAGGTGAAGAGGGAGGAAATTTCCGATTCTGAAAAGGAAAAAGAGGAGTCGGAGATAAAACCGAACGACGATTTGAAATTGATCGAGGAGAGTTGCGAGGTGATAATGGCGGTCGAGGAGGTGAAGATGGAAATTGACGAGGTGCCGGTTCGAGTGCCCGAGGAGGTGAAAGCGGTGGAGGAAGTGAAAACTGAGCCGGTTGGCGAGATTAAGATCGAGGAAGTGGTGGTTGAAGAAGTTAAGGCTGAGGAGATGATCGTGGACGAAGAAAAAGTTGCGGAAGAGACTGTGGCTGTGAAGAAGGAAGTTGTTGAAGACCCGATCGTCGTTGCTACTAGTCCACAGAGGGCGTTGCTGCTTGCGAATTTGGCCAGCGAGTTGCTGGACGCGTGGAGCAGTTTGAAAGAGGCGTATAGAATTCCAAAGAGGGAACAGAACCAAACGAGGCGCGAACACGAAAGAGAGGCCGACCGCAGGTCTAAAGAAAGGGAGACCGATAGAGACCGAGATGATGATGACCGAGGTAAGAAATAACGATATTTTTTCATCGAGTTTTTTTCTAATTTTACATTTTTCGACAGATTACGACAGATACGATCGTCGACGGAGTCCGGATAAAGATCACTATCGGCACAGGGAGAAGCGTGGTTATCACGACTCCGATCCGCCGTCCGAGCATAAATTCAAGAAGCGCATTCGCAGCGTGGTGATGCTCTCTCCCGGTTATTCCCCGATGTCTCGCATTTCGAAAGAGGAGAGGAGGCATTTGTTCGAGTTGAAAGTACAACAAGAAGAGGCGGAGGAGGCGATGAGGAAGCAGCACGAGGAGTATATGAGGCAGCAGCAAGAAGCGGCCGACGCCGAAGCGGCGGCGGTGCTTGAAGCGGAGGCCATCGCGGCTCTGTCCGCTGATCCGATGCTCGGAATGTATTACAATCAAGACTACCCACCGCCGCCCGAGTTTTTCACTACGCCGGCACCCACCATTGTGTACGGGCCGCCGCCTCCCGCTCCAACTCCGATGCCGGTAGCGCCGCCGGTTAATTGCGAACCTCCCGTGCCCGGTGAAGAGGATTTACCTCCCCCAGTCGATGAAAATGGTCTGCCGATCGAACAGCCCATTGCGTATCCACCGCCCGGCGTGGTGTATCCGCCACCGCCTCAACCACAGGTGCGTTTTTTGACTAATCCGAATTTTTTGAAAAATTTAATTGAATTTATTTACTTTTTTGCAGCCAGTTTATTCACCCGTCGATGTTCAACCCGAGGTTCTTGTTCCGATTCATCAGCCTTTTTTGGGACCCGAAGCTCAATTACCCCCAATGTTTTATCAGATCGGACCACCGGGTGAAGAGTTGGATTCGCCCGGGAGACCGCCAACGACTATCATTCAAATACCCTTAACTGATGAGGTGCGTGCGCAATTTACGATTGAAAATGTGATTTTAGTTTGATTTTGAGTATTTTTTTTTTATTTTTTTATTTATTTATTTATTTATTTATTTATTTATTTATTTAGCCCGTTTGGAGCGAAGCGAACATCGAGCCTGTCGATGTTAAACCAGTGGACGAGGAGGATGACGACGAAGATGATGATGATGATGATGAGGAGGACATTGGTGAAGACGAAGATGACAAAAAGGATGACAATAAAGTGATCGAAGATGACGACGACGACGACGACGATGATGATGATGATGATGATGACGACGACGACGATGATGATGACAGCGTAGATATACTGGTGAATCCAGTAGTTGCTAAATTGCCTCCCGGTTGGCGGAGCGCCAAAGATGCCGAAGGACGCGTGTATTATTATCATACGAAATTGAGGTAATTCATTGTTTCGTTTGTCGGCACACTTTCATCCACAGGAAGTGGTTTATTATTCCACTTTTTGTCTGCGACAAGTGTTAAATTAATCGAGTGGCTGTATAAATTTTGGCGTTTGTTTTTGAGCGCCAAGAGAAAGTGGCTACCGACACGAAAATTTAAAATTTAAAATTTAAATTAAATTAATTACTTTTTTGTCTTTTTAGGCAACCTCAGTGGGAACCACCGCCATTGGAGGATGAGGACGAGTCGGAAGGCGGCGGAGACACGCCGACAATCGATGAACCGAAAGTGGTTAAGAAACGGTCGACCACTACAGCGGCCGCCGATACATCGAGCGAAAATGCCAAGAGGCTAAAGGAAAGTTTTCGGAGCAAAATGTCTCTGTTTATGGTGCAGTGCCTCAATCCGTACCAAAAACGCGATTGCAAACTGGGTCGTATCACTTCGAAAGATGATTTTAAACATTTAGCGCGAAAGGTAGAAAACAATTAATTTTTTTTTTTATTTGACTATTTATTTATTTATTTCTACGTTAATTAATTGCAGTTGACGCATTTCGTTCTGGCCAAAGAGCTCAAACATTGCCGTAAAATCGAAGAGTTGGAGATCAGCGACAACGTGAAGCACAAGGCCAAAGATTTCGTCAGGAAATATATGGGTAAATTCGGACCAATTTATCGGAAAAATGCTTCGCCGAAGGACGACGGAGTATGAGAAACGACCAGCCATTGACTGCGAGGTCACACTGCCCCTCCCTGATATGCGGCCAGCTGGCTGGTCAGCACGAGCATTAGGCCGTTGTCATGCCCGATGCTGGTGTCAACATTTGGTAGCGTGAAATACCAAAATAAAATCAATCATTTTGATCATTCATTAATTTCCTAACATCGGTTCTCGTCAAATCATCATTTGGAAGGATTTTTCGATTTTTTTTAATTTTGCTTACTGAGACATTCGACTGACTGACTGACTGACTGACTGCCATGTTTGAGAACAGTGCGAGATCGTATCATTATTGTATAATTATTATTTTTTTAGGAACTTAATTTATTTTTCAAAATTAAGTTCGTGGGTGTGATGTTGTGTTGTCATATTTATGAATTCCATTTGAAAGTAATGTTGTAACTAAGGGGATAAAAGTGGTTTGGATGCCCTTATGTTTTTGTAATATAAATAGTATGTATGATTCTGAGTTTTATTTCTCTTTAGTTTTATTTTTTGGTTTCTTTTTTTTTTTTTTAAATTAAACAGTTATAAAATTAGGTTATAAATTAACTTCTTGTAAATAGAAACGTCGTTAGCCGCCATTGAAATGAGCTGGTTTATTAGCTACTTAAAGTATAAACTGTTTTACACTTTTTATTGCTTAAGAAATAAATAAATAAATACCGAATTTCAATTATATTTTTTTTAGAATAGACAGACGACATTTATTAATTTTTGTCGAGAATTTACTCAATCGCTGGCAATTGTAATATTAAAGTAAACATTTTGGTAATGATGTTAAATTGCGGCGAGTACACTCGCCATCTATGATGAAACATTCGAAAGTAATTACTTGTAATTTTTGTCGTCTGATGGCAGCATTGAGCAGGAAGTACGTGTCCTCATTAAATACATTCGTTTCGTTTTCGTTAATTTTATTTTGGAGGACGCACGAGAGCCATCTATGATGAATAGAAGGCAACCAATCGAGATGGCGCTTAGTGCAAAGAAAAGCACGGATTTTAAAACGAATTTATTTGGTATAAGGTATAAGGTATAAACTGTTTTTCACTTTTTACTTTTTATTGCTCAAGATTTAATAAATAAATACTAAATTTCAATTATTTTTCTTTACAGGTGAAATAATTGGTAAAATTGCGAGTCAAATGTGCGCGAAGACTGTTGCGTATTCGGCACGTGTAAAATCAACGAAGCCGCCGGTATTCCTTCGTGCATTTGTCTTCAAGAGAAATCAGACAAGAAATGCGACGACGACAAGCGCAGGCAGAAATTCGTGTAGGAACGAGTTTCCACTTCTAATTTGCACATTTTTTTAAATTTATTTTTTATAGGAACTCGTCAACAAGTGTGCCTGTGTCATGTCCACCCGGATACATCAGACGTCGTTGCGAGCACTCGACTTTTTCTTTTTTCAACAGAGGCAAAGCACGTGCGAATGCAAGACAGTTCGAACGTTGAAATAAATAAATCCCATGTATTTTCAAGAAGATTTTGATGACGAGTTGACGACAACGCTGAAGCATTAATTTTTCGAATTCGGTTTACGACTCCATGTACAACGACTCGGCCGCTGGAATCACGTCTGTCAAACGAAGAAAAGAAGGGGCTGCTCCACGGTGATTCGGTTAAAGTGGAATACCTCGAGTCGAGTCGAATCGCGATCGCACCTCTTTAGCGTGAACGATGAAATTATGAAAAGACAACTAGTTGATGAAAGTAATTTGACCCAATCGGCAAGGTGATCCTGATCGACAGTTCGGATGTATCAGAACCGTGCCATGTTTGGGACATTTTCTCCGAAAATTTTTCTTAGATCATGAACCACGGTACGAAAGTGAGTGGAATAATTTTAATTTTTAATTTTCAAGTGAGAATATATAAAACAAATATTTTCCCTTCGTTTTCCAGTGCTTTGACTACATGATGGCCCCGTCCTTCCAACTAACTGTGAGACAATCGTCATTTGTTGGTAGTTACGACCTGAAGTTTTTTTAAGTTTTTTTAGTATTTATTGACGTGTTTTACGCAAACATTTTGACGTATACTAGCTCGAGACAAAGCGTTTTTTCAAAGTTATATATTTATAACAACAGATGGCGCAATCGACAAGCATGAGACGTAGATTGACACGTGATCTCAATAATTTTTCACCGGAAATCAGCAGACTCATTAGTATTCATGAGTTTCTTTAACTTCGCGTTCGAAGTGGACATTCTTTCATCGTATTAAAATGAAATAAAGAAATAAATAATTAATTTACAGGATTCGGGACAAATCAACATCGACATCTCACGCGTAAGTTGTTGTTTTATCCATTTTATCTTTTGTTTTAATTTTTTTTAGTTATTTGATAAACCATGTTATTTCTCTCGTCGTTGTTATTTAACGTTTGTTTCATTCATTTATTTAATCTTTTTACTGTTAGTTGTTATTGGAATTGATTTCGTTTAAGCGGCCATTTGCAATGGCGTTGTTGAATTGGCCTCGAATATTTTATTTCTTAGCTTTCATGAATTTCTATTTTTTCGTTGGTTAGTTGTTACTTGTATCATTTTACTCAATAGTTTTGAAATTATTTTTAGCGTTAGTTTTTAATTCTAGTTGACATTTCGTTAGTCGTCGTTTTTACATAACGCGACAACATTTGCATATCACCGATATGTTTAGTTTTGATATTTTAGTTTTAAATATTTTTCATTTATTTTCTTAATCCTTAAATCTTAGATAAGTCATATTATCGTAGTTGTTGTTTAACGTTTGTTTCATTCGTTTATTTAATATTTTTACTGTTAGTTGTTATTGAGATTTTCAATTGGCCTCGAATATTTTATTTATTTTATTTATTTCATGTATTTATATTTTTTCGTTGCGTTAGTTGTATCATTTTAGGCGTTAGCTTTTAATTTTAGTTGAAATTTACGACGCGACAACATTTGCGTATCACTGATAGTTTTTTGATTTTAGTTTTAATATATTTTTTAATATTTTTTCTTAGGACTCCGAAGAATCCATAGGTTTGGTGCAAGGAAAAGAAGACTTAAGGTAATAATTTTTAGGACCCGGGCATGGGCACCCCGGGTCCTACAAAGACGAGCAAAAGGGATGCTAAGGCTTAACCGGTTTTTTTCGGGTCAAGTAGCAAAAGCTGTCCTTTTACAGCTTGTCGTTGTGTGGGCTTTTTGTGTTTTTTGTGTTTTTTTTGTTTTTTTTTTAATTCAGTTCGCGCTTAATTTTAATTTTAGAATCATTTAGAGTTTTAATTATTTTTTTATTATTTCTTAAGTTTTATAAAGTATACAAATTTTTAAAAAATTTTTCCTTAAAGTGTAGTTTCATGACGTCCTAAATAAAAATGGAAAAAAATGTTTTAGTGAATTGAAAGAGTTAAAATTAAACGAATGTACTCACCCGCGTTCAGTCTGCTCGAACGAAATCCTGTGTTGGTGGCACCGAGACGTGGCTCATGGTGTCCAGTCGTTTTGTGATGTGTTGGCGCGTCGTTGGTTCTCGTTGCGAGTGCTAGTGCTGCCAAAACGGGATATAATATGCAAATTAGTGAGTAATTACAAGCGCTGCCACCTCTCGTAGTATTCTATAATGCCTTGGTTTAGTTCCGGTATTTTATAATTTATTTTTATTTTTTATTTTAGATTAAAGTGTCCACCGCGATGTAATTTGCATATTAATGCAATTTGACGGTGGCAGCACTTGTTGCTCGCGGAGCAATTCGACGTCATTCGAGCTTGCATTCGAGCTTGCATTTCGAGCTTGCATTCGAGCTTGCATTCGAGCTTGCATTCGAGCTTGCATTCGAGCTTGCATTCGAGCTTGCATTCGAGCTTGCATTCGAGCTTGCATTCGAGCTTGCATTCGAGAAGGCCATTAGAGAAGGTCTATACAGTTAAGTTTTGAGTTATTTTTTTGCTTTTTTCCTTCGTTATTATTCGTAGAGTTATTGGCGGAAATGGCAAAAGAAAATTTCTTATTTCTTTTGTCATTATGCTTTGCTTTTAGTCCTAATTTTTTTCGCCATTATGCTTTGCTTTTAGTCCTAAATTTTTCGCCAATATGCTTTGCTTTGCTTTGCTTTTAGTTTTAATTTTTTCGCCATTATGGTATTATTTTTTGTTTCTATTTCTTCTGTTAATTTTATGTAACTTGACATATTTTTAACTTGTTTTTTTCTTATGTTTTCAATTTAGACTGCTGGCAACCCAATTTTCATCAAGCTAATTTCAACCATCGCCATCGCAATGACAACGAATTTCAACCACGTCACGACATGACATGACAAGACAAGACAATCGAATTTCAATCATCGCCACCGACAAATAACTTAATTTATTTAAAAAAAAAAAAAAAAATTTGTAAAATTTTTAATTTCTTAGGTTTATTCATTACTTATTTATTTATTTAATTATTATTATTTTTATTATAATTATTTGTAAAATTATAAAAAAAAAAATATTTTTGTCTCTATCCCATCCCATCCCATCGCACTCCCTGCATCCTTTCTCTAGTGTTTCATCTCCCTCTTCTCCCATCCCTCTTGTGTTCCCATCCTCCCTTTTCTCCCATTCCCTCTCGTGTTTCATCGTTTCATACATTTGTCCTCTCTTCCAGTCCTATTCTCTTTTCCTCTCCTCTCCTCGTTCAATTCTCCTTTTTCCTCTCCTCTCCAAGTCCAATTCTCCTTTTCCTCTCCTCTCCACGTCCAATTCTCCTTTTCCTCTCCTCTCCACGTCCAATTCTCCTTTTCCTCTCCTCTCCAAGTCCAATTCTCCTTTTCCTCTCCAAGTCCAATTCTCCTTTTCCTCTCCTCTCCAATTCTCATTCTCCTTTCCAATTCTCATTCTCCTTTTCCTTCTCCAAGTCCAATTCTCCTTTTCCTCTCCAAGTCCAATTCTCCTTTTCCTCTTCTCTCTTTTCTAAGTGCAAAAATGAAAAAATAAAACTAAGTCCAAAAACAAAATACTGTTTCCATGCTCAAAAAATCAATAAAAAAACTTAGCCGTTTTTAAATAAAAGCATATATTTTCATCCAAGGAAGAGAATGGAAGGAGGTAATGGGAGAGAGGGTGGTGGTGGTGAGGAAGAGAAGGAAGGTGGTAATGGGAGAGAGGATGGTGGTGAGGAAGAGAATGGAAGGTGGAAATGGGAGAGAGGGTGGTGGTGGTGAGGAAGAGAATGGGAGAGAGGAAGGGAATGGAAGGTGGTAATGGGAGAGAGGATGGTGGTGAGGAAGAGAATGGAAGGTGGTAATGGGAGAGAGGGTGGTGAGAGGAAGGGAATGGAAGGTGGTAATGGGAGAATGGAAGGTGGAAATGGGAGAGAGGGTGTGGTGGTGATTGTGACAAAAGCGGTGTGGGAGAAGGAAGGAAGTTGGGAATGGGAGAAGAGAGGGGAGAGTTGAATATTTATTTATTAAATTAAACCTGCAAAAATGATAAACAGTGCAATATAAATATAAATACAATATTTGAAAAAAAATAAGATAAATATAATATATGTCTTCCAATTTAAGTGTCTTCAAATGATGAAATGTGAAGTCGTTGTCATTGGTGGCGAAGTCGTATTCTCGCGTCTTCAAAAGCGTGTTCTAACCTATAAAAAAATAAAAAATAAATTCGATTAAAATAAAGCAAAGGAAAAAATTACTAGCGCTATTAAAATTGAAAAAAGAAACGAAAATTAACTAATTTACCAACTAATAACTAAGAAAACAAAATTAAACCTCGGTAGAAAATTATATTAAAGTAAAAATAAAAAAAAACTACCTTAACTTAATTACAAATGGCGAAATTCAACCAAGACTAATTTGTACGAGTAATTAAAATGGCGAAATTCAAGCAAGAGATAATTATTCGAGTGCCGTAATTAAACCATGAGAAATTTACAAAATTATTCAATAAAGTAGCGGATACGTCGGCACATTAAAATAAAAAAGTAACAATTAAATAATGATAAACCGAACTTACAGAAAATTTACGAATGAAAGCAGTTAATGTGTCAGCACGGGACAGTTTTTCACGTTATTCTCAAACTAAAAGAAAAAGGAAAATGAACGAATAATAAAATATCCCGCAATAAGAAAGTATAAATAGATAAAATACAATAAAACTTACCGCGTGTATACAATGGCAAAGGAGCGGAGCAGCTAAGCACAGGCCTAAATATAGTTGAATTAAACTGGAGAAAAATGGCCGATAAAAGATAAAACGAAAGCACTCGAGTGTTTTATATATGCTTCGGTGAAATTTCAATCCTTATTAGAAATTCCATAAAAAAATTAACTGTTTTCCAACAGTTTGAGCCAAAAATTCATTAAAAACTGTCGCGACACAAAATTACGCAACTCTTCCAAACACTAACCGAATGTTAAATGACTAATCTTGAATGTTAATGAGGTCGCGGTGCTTCCTGCCCACTGCTGCCACTCGACGTGAAAAAAGAGAAAACTAAAGCGCTTTAGCTCTCGCTTTAATACATCGAAGTAACGTCATCTGGTGGTAATTTCAGGCACTTGTACACTAAATTAACGATAAAATTGAATATCTGGAAGTAACTTAACCTCAATTAATACAAAATACTAAATAATACGTTATCAATAGTGCTGTAAGTCCAAGTTCTAACCTAATTCACCATTTGGAAATGTCATCACTAGAAATTGCAGCTCCATTACTAATTTCATTCCACGAATACGTCTCCAAAGGACCTGTTAAAAAATTAATCTGAAAATTAATAAATCTTTTTTTAACAAATAATTCAGAATTTTCAATGAATTAAAAAAAAAAAATTAATTTACAATGAAATTTAGCAATTCTTGCACTGAAAATTTGATCAAAAAATAATAAGAAAAAGAAAAAAAATATGGAAAAGTAAAATAAAATAATGTCAGGAGTGGGATTCGAACCCACGCCCGGAAGACCGGACTGCGACCTGAACGCAGCGCCTTAGACCGCTCGGCCATCCTGACACACATATTTATACCGATTCAAAAGTACTCTTATAGACTATCCTAAAATCAATTAATAATTTCCCTAATTATATTTTTCTGTTAATTTTTTTTTGTTATTTGTACAAGTTATAAATTATCAATTGAATTTCTAGTGTTTATGTCGTACGATTCATTATCGTCAGCAGCGCCATCTCTTACTGAAAACTATAACGTCATTTAACATTACTTTAAGTAAAATTGCTACAAAACTTCAAATAAAAACGTATAACGTTTTACTGAAACCATACATATCAGTAAATTGTAATGAAAAAAAAATCAATTTTTTTTTAACTGTCTTTCAAGAAAAAATAAAAATTTAAAAAAATTTCACTCCTTCATTTCCATCAAAAGACATAATCTCCGCCTTCCGCTCTGCTTCTAATATTTTCAGTGCCTTCATAAGTACACTACTATTGATCCCATGGAATTCTATATCAAACAAAAATAAAAATAAAAATAAAAACCATTTAAAAATCGTTTCGATTATCTAAAATATCAAAAACATCAAAAACAAACCTTCTCCTTGAGTATCATCGCCATTACATAGTTCGTATAAGGTACAAACTGTCCCAGTCATTCCGTTAGCCGAAACCTACAACAATAAAACAAAAAAAATAAAAACAACTGTTACTAAACCTGTGATACCTAAATGTACAATTTACCCAATCATAAATTTGTTTTCCCCATTCACTCGGTGTTCTCCAATAGACGTAACATCTTTTCTTTTGTTTGTCAATCCACTCGCAATCCCCTAACACGTTAACAATATTATACATCATAAAAATAAGAATTTGAAATTTGTTTTTATCACCTTTTTGGCGTAAATCTTCTAAAATAATTTGAATAACATCGACAGGTAACTTTCCTATAGATTCTATTAAGAATAAATAACGTTGAAATGTATTTTTTCTATTGAAACAAGCAAATAAGGATACTGTTTAATTCTACATTGTAAAATAGAGGGGAGTTTTGGGCTTCGGTGGTATCCAAAACATACTGCTTGTAGAATTTGTGGTAACTTAAAATGAGAGATCTCCACGCGTCCACTTGCTTCTTTCGAGTGTTTAAATTCGGTTGAAATCTTAGTAAAAAAGAAAAAGGGTAAATTGTTATATAAATATTTTGGACCAATAATTTTCAATTCTAATATTTGACTCACGTGAAAAATGGGGGGAAGTTGTATTGCCAAGGCCACTGGAAATCGGCCATCATTAATTTTGTAAACAGTAAGTGACGTCACAGTTGGGATGATGTAATACACCGGAAACTTTTACTGAGCATTCTGGGAATTTAATTGTCCGCAGTTTCGAGTTTTAAACAACAAGTATTACCTCGAGTATTACAGTAAAAAACGTTGTAATTAAAAAATTCAGTAATTTTTAAAATATATTTTTAAAATATATTCTAATTTGAAATTATTAGTAATTTGATGTGTACAATAGCTTTAGTATTGAAAGTCTTGAGAAATTAGTTTTCGATTATAAGTTTCGATTCAGGATTTGCACCAATCAGCATTCAGCAAGCATGGCGACTACCTAGCTCTACATCCGGCTGAGGTCATTGCCATGGCATAGGTTTGCGAATTGCGATCAACTGTGTGGTTGTGCGCTTAATATTTTTAACCTTTTCTAACCGAGCCAACTGAAAACCCAAAGTGTTGATTTGATGAATAGGTACTTGAATTTAATATTTATAATTTATTTAATCGTAATCCCACGTGATTCGACCGTGCTTCGCTAAATGCTAACCGATTCCCTGTGTCTGAAAATCTGAATCTTTTTTTTGTTCTAGAAATTTAATTTTTCAATTTCGACGATTTGAAAACCGTTAAACTTAAAATAGCTGAGGTATTACAATTCGAATGGGGTAAGAAACCGAAATGAAAAGCTAATTTCTAATTTCTGTACTAAAACAAGTTATTTTGCAGAATGATAACCTTATCGAAGAAACTTAGGAAAACCAGCGAAGAAAAGAAATCTGGTCCAACTGTAACCGTCACAAGTGTATGTAAAAGAGTATCAGTTCGAGATAAGCTGCTCGTGAAAGGTAATATGCTAGATTAATCGCGTCAAGTGATGTATAATGTGACGATTACTCTCATTTTAGAAATCCCAGAATTACAATCTAATCTGCCATCAACATGTAGTATTAAATTCGAAGATCCTCATCAACTTCATAATTTCGATTTAATTATCAGCCCCGACGAGGGGCATTGGCGAGGAGGAAAATTTCGATTCAATATTCGCATCACTGAAGAATACAACATGGTGGTGCGTGTTAATCGACGAATATTACCTTTGAATGTGTTGAAATTTTCATTTTCTTATTATTCGCAGCCTCCGAAAGTAAAATGTAATACTCGTCTATGGCATCCGAACATTAGTGAAGAGGGAGAAATCTGTCTTAGTTTATTACGAGAAAATTCTATCGATGGTCTCGGCTGGGCTCCGACACGACGTCTAAAGGATGTCGTTTGGGGTCTAAATTCGCTCTTCACTGTAAATAAAAATAAATTGAAATTGATAAATTTTCCAATTTTTTGCTAAAAAATATTTATATTTTTTTTTAAAAATAGGATTTACTCAATTTTGATGATCCATTAAACATCGAAGCAGCTGAACATTATCAACGGGATAAAGTAAGAAATGGATTTTTTTTTGTTTGTAACATTATAAGGAACCTAGTTATTTATTTACTTTTTTTGTTTTCTAGGATGATTTTAATTCCAAAGTAAGGGATTATGTACAACTGTATGCCATGAGATGAGTGTTAACATTGTTACTTACTAGGAACAAAAAGCTTGCGTGTAAAACATTTTTTCTCTTCTTTTGTAAATAACATTTGTAAATTTCCTCAATTAAGAAGAAAAAAATAATTTCTTACTCGAAATGATTAAAAAAAATACATTTTAGATTAAAAACAAAGCTATGGTCCATTTTCTTTAGATAAACCTAAAAAAAATAGTTAAAGAACCCAATTCGCATATTTGTTTGTACACTTGATAAAGAAAAACTATACACAAAAGATGTCTATTGGAACAATTCATCCATTAAAGTGAATTAAAGAAACAAATGAGAACTCAACAGTTATAGACAGAAATAGAATTATTTCTTTCAATATTTTTTAGTCTAAATCAAAAATGGCAGTGTTGGTCAAGCCGAGGTTTACCTTTTCAACCTTTACTATCCCACCTTCCTCTTCGTCCCAATTCAAAATGGTTTCCTTTTCTTTTTCTTCAGTTACGCCATCATTTGTTTCTATTTCGTCGATTTTTATCTCTTCGATTTTTTGGACCTTTTCGTCCGTAACATCTTCGATTAACTTAGCTTGGCTTTTACACCCCCGTCCCTTCTTTTTGCCTTTTTTGACCAACTCCACTAATTTTTCTTTATCCTTAACTGGCAAAACAGAAACGTCTCCTTCGTCGCTTTTAGCGCCGTCGCTCTTTTCGCTTTCATCGCCATCTTTATCCGCCGCTTCCCTTTCCCCTTTCGCATTACTCGCATCCGATTCGCTTCCTTCACTTTCACTGGTTCGCCTTTGATGAGCTCTCTTCTTCAATTTCTGCTTTCTCTGATTCTTCCTTCGTTGTCCCAGAATGCTCGAACTCGATCTGAAAATTTTTTTAATTCCAACGTTAATTTATCCTTCGATCAGAATGAGTACTATTTTGATAATAACCAACCTGTAAAGATTTTTGGAGACCACATCATTAAACCGCACGCTTTTTCTCTCTTTCGATTCCTCGTCTCCGCTGCTTTCTTCGGGTATTTTTTCGTCCGAATTAGGAGGCGGTTTTTTAAGTTCATCTATCGAGATCCCGACCGCGTCTTCGCTCGATTCAGATAAACTTCGACCAAAACGATGTGTCTTCAGAATTGAACGTGGCTTATGATCCACCTTCAAAAATTCAATTTTTTGTTATTATAAGTAAGTAATTAATAAATAAATAAATAAATAAATAATGAAAAATACCAATTCATCAGAATCAGATAAGGAGCGAGTTTTCCTACGCGAAGGAACCAGCTTTTTCGTCTTTGGTTTATCACCTAAACATCAAATTCGATCAAATACTCACTTTAAGACGTCTAAATATTTTATTTACATTTACTTTTATTTTTAATTTTTTGGTTAGCTTGAAGTTCGCAGTTTCCTTCGGACTCGCTCTTTTGAAAAAATCAAACAGAAATTAGTGATAATTTGTAAAAAAAATAAAATTTTATTTAATAATCACAAATTCAAACCTTTATTGATAACTCCAAACAACTTTCGTTTAATTGATCAACTTCAACCGAAACGGGACAAACATCTTTCTTCATTTCTTCGTCAAAATCAGCCTGTAATTCATCCAAAGTCTCCAACAACGCCGGCAGAGTGATCAAACTAATGTCTTCGGTATGATTCGCATCGACTCCCAGTGAAATCTTTTGCCAGTCGCCATGACAACCGTCATGTTTGCCAAGTCGGAAAATTACATTTTCCTCTTCCACATCAACCTTGACATCACTCAACCCTTTAAACTTGTTTTCCCCGTGAGTTTTCACGTAAAACGAGTAATAACAAGGCACGAACCCCGACCCGATCGAGGTGCACTGTAAACGAGCCACGATGAATAATTTCTCCTCGTTTTCTTCGGTTTTGATAATGACGGATTCCGGATCGACATTAAATGCATTTAACTTGAAAATCAATTCGCTTTCCGTTTGTTTAACTTCGTACGACGGAAACAAGGAATAGATTTCCGTTTGGGATGGAGTATAGATTTCTGTATCACATATTTTGTCCTCGTCGTCATCTAACGACTCAATAAATGCCACTTTGTTTTCGATTTCCCACTTCTTATCGCTTTTTCTAGTAAATATTGACGAAACTCCATCTCCCATGTCATCATCGATGGCATCGTCGCCATTCGATAAAGCCGATTCGGTTTCAAAATTCGAATTCTCGTCATTTTCAGCCTTTGCGACGTTGACTTGACTAGGGTTTCTCGTTTGAATAGGCAACGTAATGAATAATTTACGTTTTGTACTATCGAATTTAGCGTTAGCTGCATTCTGCTCGACTGGGTAAGAAAATTGCAATTCGAGCAAATATGCAGCTGGAGTTTCTGATTGCAGCTTCAGTTTGCATTCGGTCACGTCTAAATCCAAATTTGTGGCCGATGGAATGAGCGGCAAGTCGATTTCGACCGAAATTTCTTTCGGAGAGTTATCCACGACTTTCGGACCGTTAATTTGATAAGCGAAATCTTGTAGATCAACTTTGTCTCTGTATTTAACTTCGAATTTCGGTTTGGTGTATTTTCCACCTTCGTCGGCCATTTGTTTCACCGGTGTCACATCTTCGGCCTTCAATTCGAACGGATTTTCGTCTTTTTCAAAGATTTTATCGTGTTTACTCTGAGGTGGGAAACGATAAATATCATCCGGAGTTTGCTTAATCGGTCCTGAGTCGTCTCGTTTTCGCATTACGGCCGCAATCGGGACTCCCTTGAATTTAAGCCGTGGATGTCGAATGTTTTTGCGGTCGAGTTTTACGTTGAAGTTCTTTTCGATTCCGTCCATCGCCGTGTCTTCGATTAGTTTCTTGAATCTGTTGTTTTTCGTGCCGAGATAAAGTGTCTCCGGATGAAATAACACGTCGTAGACGACACAATAACGTCGTTCTTTGTCCAAATCTTCTTTTTCCGGTGCTAAGGAATACGGAATCGACCACTGCAAACCTCGTTGACCCTCGGCGTTACTGGTTTGTTCACAGCTCGGTTTTGCTATATTTTCATTCGAACTGATGTTTATAAAGGCTTTTTTTTCGCCATTCATGCTAGTCTTGATAACGTAACTCGGCTTCGGTTGCAGAAAGGTAACATCTACGCCTCTTTCTTTTTCGAGTTGTGTGATTTCTTTTTGATACAAAGCGACGTTTTTTGGATCTGTGATTTCATCGGCGTATTCTTTTAAAAGCTCCCTGAATTTTTCATCTTTGACCGCTTTCTTGAAATTTTCAACATCTTCTTTATTCAAATTTAGTTCTTCCTCGTCATCGCGACGCCGTCTTCGGGCAGCCATGTTTGTTTGTTTATTTATTTTTCGTGTCGCTATCAAGGACACCGCTAGGAGATATGATATCGTCCTTCTCAATTTTTATTTTGCGCGCATTAACCTACAAAAAAATAAAAAATAAAAAATGATACAATAAATAAACTTTCTACATAAATATGTTTTTGTTTTTTAAATTTTAAATTTTTATATTCCAGTCTAATCAAAGCCATCAAATAAGAAGCCTCAAAAAGAGGCCTGATAAATATTCAAAACACAAATTAGAAAAAAAAAATTTTTTTGATTTGTAAAGAAACGAACAACTGTCAACATTTTAAATTTTATTTCATAAAAGTATTATCTTTTATGAAATAAAATTCCATCCAGTAATTAAGCTTCGAACTCCTACATCTTATGTGTGACCTTGTGATAAATACCAAAGGCAGACGAAGTGTTGATGGGAGCGGTCCTTCCCGGAAGCAACATGAAACCAAAAAGTGAGTAAAAAGAAAAAGTAAAATAAAACAAAAAGATGATTACAATTTCCGGTTTCAGGTAGCCAAACGTGAGCCGCAAAGGCGTGTGGGAAAATAAGTTGTTACGATGGATCGAAGTTGCATGTCCGCCAAATTTGAAAAGAAATCAAAACAGATTCGTTGATTTTACAACAATTTACCAAAAACTGCCATGTTTTAAAAATCAAGAAAAAATTACGGCTTAGAATCAAAAGGAATCTCAAGTAAGTAATGTTAAATCACTTAACCAATAAAAACTAACCAACTAACTAATCTATTTTAAACGTTAAAGTTAAAAATGAATGAATCTAGTGACGCGGAACTGGGCGAAATTATTCCATACGGTTCGATTTACATAGGTATAAATACATTGCACACAGTTATCGTATATATTAATTAAAATTGTCGACTTTTTCAATAGATTGCAATGCGTCAGACATCGTCCTGGCCACCCGCCGTTGTTTCACTCGTTACAACGACTCGGACCGCAGAGAAATAATCACCGAATTGTCCTCGTTGTTCCAATCTCCACATCATACGAATGTCCTGCCTTGTTTCAGCGTGCGAACCGGCCTCGATTTATTTCTCGAATGCAAGAAATTCCCGCCCGATTCGGAGATAATCTTGTCGGCGATCAACATCCCCGACATTGTCCGAATAATACGTCATCACGGCCTTAAACCCGTACCGGTCGACATTAATATCGACACAATCGGCGTGGACCCGCGGGATTTAGAATCGGTTATCACCAATCGAACAGTGGCCGTAATCGTTGCGCACATTTTTGGGAAATGGATGGACGTTGCGCATTTGATCGCCGTCGCTCAACATCACCGATTGGTGTTCATCGAAGACTGCGCCGAAGCTTTTAGTGGATTTGAACGTATGGGGCATCCGGAATCCGACTTAATTTTCTTCAGTTTTGGTACCATCAAAGTGTGTACGGCGTTTGGCGGTGCCATAGTGAAAATCAAAGATGATTTTTTGTACGAACAAATGGAGAAGGTTTACGCGACCTATCCCATGTATGGCACGCGCGAATACTTAGCCAAATTACAGAAGTGTCTGTTCATTCACAACATGCTCAATGTACCGTGCATTATGAAATGCTCGATTGAATTGGCAAGATTATTCAACGTGGATCATCAAAAGATGGCTGTAAATATGATGAGAGGATTCACGTCGGGAGATTTAACTACGAGTTTAAGAAAACAAGCGAATACGTCACTTTTGGCGACGATGTTGGCGAGGCTCAAACAATTTGATCAGCAGAAACACGAGAAAAGTCAAGAAAAGGCCAATTACGTCGTCATGAGGTTACCGCCGGAAATGAAGGTTGTCGGCGCGGCAGCTAGGAATAAAGATTTTTGGTTGTTTCCAGTTCTTACGGTAAAAATAAAAAAATTTAAAATTAATTAATTAATATTTTTTTATGTAGGAAAGTCCGAAATTCGCCATTACAATGTTGAAGAAGTTAGGCGTGGATGCGTACATCGGTTCGACGCAATTAGATGTGATTTACCCGGACGATTGCCAAATTCCAGAAGTGGCCATCGATGAGATCGAAGGCGAATCTAGTCATTCATCGTCGTCCGTTGTATCCGATGATAGCGATTCGTCAACTTCTAGCCATTTCCCGCTTCAGGGAAAGTATTTAATGGACCATGTTATATATTTGCCAGTACATAAGAATGTTCCTTATAAATTATTGGATAAAATATGTCTCGCTTTGTACATGGTCGTAACCAAACAAAAGATAAAGGCTAGTGCAAGCCGAGCCAAGTTATAAAAACACAGAAAACCTATTTTTTTTTTTTGTTTTTGTAAATTTTTTTGAACAGATATATTTTGTGTATTTATATACTCCAGTTGGAACTATTTTCAAGGACAAATTTTACAAAAAAAAAAGAGAAAAGTAGCTTATCAACTGTTAACGTTGTGTAAATTAGTTTAATAAAAGTTATTTCTATGGCTTGTTGAAAATTCTTCATTTTAATTACCAAAACCACGATAAGAAGTTGCGGAAACCGGATTTCTCGATAATTTTTGGCGGATGACAACATTCAGCATCGGATTTGATAATATCTTCTATCCACGAGAGATATTTATTCACTTGAGTGTACACACCGGGAATACCATTGCGAGCACAACCGACACCCCATGAAACGACTCCCACAATCACATTGCGCCCGCACTCATCTTGAACAATAAACGGACCACCAGAATCGCCCTAAAATTCAATAAACAGAAAATAATAGTTAGAAATAATCAAATAATAACTCAATTAATTGATCATACCAAACAAGCATCTTTCCCCTTTTTGCCACCCGCGCATAAATTATTTGGATAAATCGTAGCGTCCTCTTTAAAAACACTTTTACATTCGTCTTGATCGATGACCATTAAATCCACTTCGCGCATGATAGTGCTAGGAAGACCACCTGCCAAATTAAACGTAGGTATTAAATCAAATAATAACAAACTTTTAACACAAATTACCTTCTTTCGTATAACCGAAACCAATTACAGTCGCCATTTTTCCTACATAGTCGTCACTTTCTTTCGGTAAGCAAATAGGATGAACTCTTTCCGTGTAAGATACTGGTTTCGCCAGTCTGAGTAGTGCAATATCATCGTGCGTTTTGTTAGGTAAGTAATTCGGATGTCGTATAATCTCCGCTACTCTATGTTTAGTCGCCCTAAAATCGTATCTGCCCTCTGCACCAACAATAACTTGAACTTGTTTGGCACTAGTTAGCCTTAAAAAAAAAGTGTCAAGAAATTTTTATATTACGATGTGTGTGTTTAATTTAACTACCTTTTGGTACAATGTCCAGCAGTGAGCACGTAACAGCCATTAAGAAGTGCACCGCCACAGCTTTGGAACATGGACATCTGAAGCCCGACAAAAAATGGATACTTCGCTATCGACGCTCTTTCACCGCCGACTATTCGTGTGTCGAATCGGCTGGATAAACCACATTCTATTTATAAAGAAGTAGAAAAAATAAATAATGGGATTTTTGTTATTAAACATTGAATTTACTACTTAACCACATTTGTCGCCTTCGGAACATGACTTGGCTGTCCCGACCTTAAGATTATCCGAATTAATAAATTAAGATAGGAAAATCGATAGATACTTACATTTAAACACTCTGATAATGTAAAACAAAGCAGAAAAACAATTAGTTTCATTGAATTTCCCATTTACTGTAAAATGGCGAAGTTTTATCCAATAAATAACACAAAACGTCACGTCGCTTTCGTTGATTCAAGAGAAAAGGATGTATCATTACGTGTAAAATAACCTCGAGTGTAGTATCATTTTTCTAAGGAAAATGAATAGAATAATCTAGAACACCTGCATCAACAATAGCATTTTACCAAGAGAATGCCATCACCACCTGCGAATTTTTTCCTCATCACTCTATTCATTGTTCCTTTTACGAGACCTAATTAAGTAGTCAATATAGATGTAATGTTCAGGTAAATAAACTCCCAAAAGAAGAAAAAGTAAATAAATATTATATTAAGATAATGTATTCATTAATTTAATTGAGGATATGAATAAATTTTCATTCGTTAGAAACAACTTCGCGCTTTATGACATCATAGATCCAATCAATATAAGCAGAAATTCGTGTGTAAACACCCGGTACACCCTTTTCAGCGCATTTAACACCCCATGACACTACTCCAATTAAGTAATAAGTCGAATGTTTCTTTAGTACTAGCGGCGCTCCGGAATCGCCCTGACACGAATCTTTACCAACTTCTCCACCGGCGCAGATGTTTGTTGGAAATACCACGGAACTGTTAAAGCAATCGGCATTAGGAACAATTTTTAACTCGACAGCTCTTAGTTTGTCACTGCGCATGCCATCTAGAATAAATTATATAAATTTAAATGTTTAAAAAAGGTTTAAGAGGAGTTTTTACTATAAGACAGGCGTCCGAATCCGAGCACTTTCGCTTTTGTGGCATTCGAGTCCTCTTTGTGCTCGGGTAAACAAATCGGTTGAATATCCGGTGTAAATTGTATCGGGCCATCTAGTTTGATTAACATTATGTCGTCGTGGTGAGTATTACGCGTGTATTTAGGATGTCTTAGTGAGAATAATACGATGAGGTGATGTTTTATCGGTTGGATAAGTAAATACCTGATTAATTTAACGGCTTTGTGAGAATTGGTTGATTCAAATGGAATTGAGTCCGTGCCGTAAGTCACGATAATCTTTGCTTCAGGTTCCCTAAAAATGATTATTCATTTTTAATAGTTATAATAAAATTTTTATAAATCAATATTGACCATTTAAAGCAGTGAGCTGAAGTGAGGACGAAATATTTATGAATTATAACAGCGCCGCAGTTGATCCAACTCTCATCATAGTCGTGACGTAATTCAGCCTGAGAATTTACTATGTTTAATCTAAAAATTATTTCTTATATTTAAAATAATGTACAATCCAAGGGTAATTAGTAATGGCTACTCTTTCGCCTCCAACAATTCTCTTCCTTCGCGATCCATTCACACCGCAATCTAAAAAAAAATATTTTGAATTAAAAATTCGAATTAAAAAATATAAATAATTTACCCGACATCTGTTGTCCATTAACATCGACGTCGAACAGAAACAAACTGATTATGAGTAAATAAAGCAAATCCATCTAAAGAAACTTAAAACGTCTATTTCTTAAAAACAGATCACTTAAAAGTATTTTTTTTCACATGATTCACCTGTAAAATTTCTTCACAATGTCCACCTTTCTCCCAACACATATTTTCTACAGCTGCCTAATATATGATTAAATTATAATAAACTCACTAAACATCAGAAAATGGGATAAAATGGCGTTTATTTAAAAATAAACGAGGAATTTTTAAAAACTCTCTTGTTTTAACTACACAAATGAGCAGATTACAAGAATGTGCTCGTTTTTCACTTATCTTTTTTCTTTTTTTAAAACCATTTTCAACTTTTTAAAAAAAAAAAGAAAAAAAAAAAATTCATTTACATCATCATTGTCACTAGAAACACACTGAATATCACCAAACATTCAATTTTTACATGTCTGGCCTTTAAAAAATAGTAAACTTGTGTAAATTGGTGCGTGTTGAAATTTGAAGATTAAAAAAAACAACAATATTATTACAAATATTAATATAAGTTTGTTACCAAAAATGATCTATAAGCAGTTGTACAAAAAAAAATTCATTTGTATAATTTTCGAATCAATTTCAGATCAGAAAAATTGAAATAATAAAAAAAAACCCAATAAAACCAAGTTAATTATTTAAAAAATAAAAATTAAATAAAAAATGTATAACTAACATTAAGTAGAAAAAAAATGTAAAAATTCCACCCTTCGATCGACTCGTTTTTGGTCATTCTCAAATTGAGGAATGTCAATACTCGAACACATTTTTTTTTGTTTTTCAGTTATTTACAACACACACCTACAATATAAGAGAAAAAATTCATCACTAATAATAATTAGTAGAGTTTATAAAGTTAATTTCTGCCACAAAATTTAGGGGAGAAAAAAAAATGAGCATTTTTTTGGCTGCCATTTTGTTTTTCAGGCTTAAAACCCCTTTTTTCGTTCCTTTAAAATGTTTTTTACAAGAAATTCACATTCGACTACATCTTTGATTATGACAGTACTATCCAAATTCAAATTAATTTGCTTTTCTATTCGTAAGATTGAGGAATGTCACAAAAAAACTTCACCTCAAAATATTTGTTACTCAACAACATTTACAACAAAAAAAAAAAAAACATTAAAAGAAAAGGATTTAAATATTTATATATTGCAAACACGCATTCACACACATCCATACACGTAAAACAAAAATCTCTCAAAAATTAAAAAAAAAAAGACACTTTTTGTATATATAAAAAAAAATTCTGAACAAATCAGAAGATTAATCCTTCATCGAATTCCTTAGGGGGAGCAATGACTCAATTTATTTCTCGAAAAAGAAAATAAATAAATAAAAATAAAAGAAAAACTGAACTAGTAAAGTTCATTCTTGAATCATTCCTACTTGAGATCAGCATCAATTCGTGACTCGCGATAATTAATCTCGCTTTACTTCACTTTTTCTTGGTACCGAGAGCTTTCTCAGCAGCTTTTTCAGCTTTTTTCTGCAATTTCTCCTTTGCCTTTATTTCCTTCTCTTGTGCTTTCCTTTCCTTTTCCATTTGAACTTTAAGTTCCTTTAACTTCTTTTTAAGCGTTGACCGATCGTTGCTATTCGCGACACCAATCGTCTATTCAAATAATATTTTAAAAAATTAAAAAAATCTTAAAAATTTGAATTGAATTTACCTTAAGACGAGTACTGTCTAGCGTTACCAACTCCAAGCCATTAATATTATTATCTATAAATGCTCCAATGTATTGCTCTAACCCTAAGAAAAGCAACCACTGGCCCACCTGTGACGGGGACCAGCTGCTCACGGGTCCCGACTGCCACCTGTATGCACGGCGGTCGGGGCCACTGCTGGCTGCTGGCGACGAGGATTCACCCTGCGAATCAAATAAAAATTAAATAAAAATTAAAATCAACGAAGATGAATTATTATGCCTCAGAATTTCCACTTGGAATGTCGAGAGATCTCGGTGAAAGATCAGAACTGGATTTGTCAGTAAAAAAACCATCGGCAGTTGGAAGAACTAAATTAAACATTAAATAAACTTTTAATTTTTATTTAATAATAATAATAATAATAATAATAATAATACCCTTTTTGGCCATTCGTTGAATACTGGGATCGAGAGATTTCTGTGAAATAAGGACGACGTTTGAATCGCTTGCACCTGAGTCTCGATTTGAGCTTGAACTTCGACCACTGCCAGAATCACCTACAAAGAAATTAATAAATTAATAACTTTTATTATTTTTTTTAAAAAAAAAAATAATAAAATAAAAAACATAAAAATTTCCATTTCACACAACACGACACCACAAAAACATTCAACAGCGTTACTCTCCCACCTGCAACTGAAGATCGAGGACTGATAGGTGCACCTGTACCAGATTCAGCGGCCAAATTAGATTTGGCTATTAAGAATCGAAAGAAAAAAAAACCAAGACGGAAAATGTAAAGCGATGGCAGATTTTATTATTATTTGCTTATAAATATCATAAATCGAATCTCACCGTCCGCGTTCATTTTCTGCACCACGAGTTTCATCTCTTCCGCAAACTTTTCGTTTAATTTCAGCGCACCCGGTTGCGCGCCGATTGGAGATTTCCTTGATCCACCGGAAGCTTCAACCGGTAATGGAGACGCGGCCGGTCTTCTCTGTACTTCCTTCACTCCATTGACCACGGGAGACAATAAATTCGATTGGTGACTGGTGGATGAAGTCAATGACCCAGGGGACGATTTCGTTTGATGCGGGTGAAACCCAGGTGACGTTGTGACGGATTCGTGACTCGATGGTGACGAAGGTGTGCGAGGTTTGGACTCATCGAACCCCCCAAACACACTACTAAAAAAACGAAACCAAAAAAAAAAAAAACAATTAAAAATTAAATTAAAAAAATTCAAAATTCAAATCTTACTCGACCAAATCTTCAAAATCTCCCAACAAATCCGATGAACTTCTCCTTTCGGTCGGAGGCTGCAACATAAATTAAGAAAAATAAATAAATAAATTTCCATTTTTTTTTTTTTTTTTTTAAAAAAAAAATAAATTTTTACAGTGCTATCTGAGCTGCCAGTGCTCGGAGTCTTTTTGAGTGTCGGCGGTTGCCTGTTGGCAAGGCTCCCTTTACTCGCCAGCTCCGCTTTCGTTTTCGCCGCGCTCGAGTCCAGCAACTCCGTACTGGGCACAGCTTTCTCCAACTCGTCGTCGTGGGCGCGCAGCTCAGCAGGCACCCCCGGTTTCCGTTCAACGGTCGACGTCTTACTCTCCGCTTCATCCGAGTCAGGACTGATATCGTAAGTGCCGCTCGGATCCAAGCCGCTGTCGGACAACTCGGTGTCCGAGCTGTCATCGGTGACGCTCGATCTCCTTCGCCCAGTCGACGACCGGCTGAGAGACAGAGGCGGCGGCGATTTCTTCTGCGCGTGCTGCAGCAAGGTCATCTGTAACTTGGAGCTGTCGTAGGGTAGCCTCACCGGCAGGCCCGCCACACGTTGCGTCTCGGTCAGATCCGTCTCCAGTTGGATGACGCGATCCTTGAGTGCCTTGACCAACGCATTGTACTCGTTGTCTTTTTCCTGCAGCTGATTAATCTGGTAATCCTCGCGCTGCACGAACTCTTGTTCCCGTTCCTGGAACTCTCGAATCAATTTCTTCGCCTTGTAATACTTCTTCTCCAACGTCATGTACTGTCCTTGCGACTCCTCCAGCATTTCCTGGTACGTCAACACCTCCTTGCGCACATGATCCAAAATCCTTTCCACCTCCTCTAAACGACGCGACGTTTCGTGTAACCGCCGTTCGCTTTCGTCTTTCGTGCTCCCAACGCTCTCCAACACCACCAACTGTAAATTTACAATTTTTTTTACAATTTTTATCTCATTAATTTCATTTCTTTTTCACATACTCGCGCCTTGATTTTGGCTAATTCCGCTTCCGCGACCGCACTCTTGTACTGAGCTTCCTTCATTTTGATCTTGATGGCTGTAACGTCGTCGGGAGACGGCGAATCGCTGCTCTCTTCTTCCTCCAGATCGAAGACTTCGCACGTGGGCAGGTCCTCCCCCTCCTCAGGTGTGGAGTCTTCATGACCCGAAGTTGTGCTCCCGTTAGGCGCCGGAGACGGAGGCGACAACGAGCGTGGTATAGGAAGAGTTAGATCCTCTCTGGAAAGTGTCGCCGGCTGCTCGCGACCACCTTCTTCGTGTTGGTGATGCAACAATTGCTTGCGTTGTTGCAATTCCTGTTCCACCGCTTTGCGTCGATCCTCTCGCTCGCGATCGGCCTGCAGCGACTGTGAGATCAGCTGCGCCACTTCGCTATTCTCCCCGTCCTTCTCACGTCCAATCAGAAACCGAACCAAACCGCTCGTGTTCCGTAATACAGACGCCGCGTACGCTTGAGTCACGCCGACTAGACTTTTCCCATCAACTTCGATTATCTGATCGTTCACCTGAATCCTAAAATCGAATTTAAATTTTAAATAAATAAATTTACATAAAAAAAAAAAAAAAAAAAAAATACAATAAAAAACAAACCTTCCATCTTTATGCGCAGCGCCACCTTCGGTTATAGTTTTAACAAAAATGCCCAATTTTTCTAAACCAGCATCAGCGCCAACACCCATTCCTATTATACTTAAACCTAACCCTTCAGGTCCTAAAAATAAAAATAAATAAAAATTTGATAATTTTAATCATTTTTTTAAATTTAAATTTAATTTATTCATATTTTTACCTTTTATAAGTTCAACCGGAGCCACATCCATCCTCTCGACTCTTTTCTCCAATTCATACTCAGCCGAAGCTGACACAGGGTCAACTTCATCATTCCTCCGATCGTAATCCGTGACTGAAAACGTACTATAAACCTTTATCGGTTCGCAACTGAACCTCACCCTGCCCCTCCTTTTCCTGGAAAGAAGATCCTGCGGATGCCTCGCGTCTTCTTCTTGGTCGCTCTCCAGCAACCCGGGAACTTCTATCCAGAAATGACCATCATCGAAGTAATGCACACCACCACTTTCTTCCTCAGTGTCGTCATCTTGTTCGTTGACCTCTTCGCTTATATCAAACGCACCGCTCGTGCGTTGCGAACCGGACGCAGAAGAAACTGAAGGAGATGCCGCGTCTTCGCTCTCCTCTTCAGCCTGCGATGCAGGCGATGACCCCGGCGCATTACTAAGCAACATGGTCACCTCGTGAGCCTCCTCATCGCTCAGTAGGTCTTCACGACTGCATAAAACACAAAAAATAAACATTAAATTTTTCCAAATAATAAAAAATAATAAAAAAAAAAAAGAAACCACAAACGCGTCACACTTTTATGCACCACAAACCGCAGAAATCGCAACTCAACATCATTCCCAAAAAAAAAATAATAAAAAAAAAAAAAAAAAAAAATAACATATAAACTCCCCCCCCAAAAAAAATAACAATAAACATTTCACACAGATACAATATAGAATTAAGATCTTATCAATCGGTTTAAAAAAAAAAGTAAATAAATAAAATAAACAAGTGGACTTCCCAGCTGCCTTCCCTGCAGATAAAAAAATAAAGTGATCCACATCCGAGTGTAGTCGAAGAAAAATGGAAAATTAAAAATCCAGAAATATACCACGGTGTCATCCTTTCTTCAAGGTTGAAATTAGGCTTGAATTAAATGCAATCTTTGCGACTTAATTCCTGAGATATTTAATCTGATTAAACATATTTATAGGATCACTTCCTCTCACCTCTCCTGTCTGTTCCAATTGGATGATTCAAGCAGATGGTCGCACACCTGCGACTTTTGTGCACAATTTTCGAATTCTAAGGTATTTTCTCATGCTGTACACGACCACGTGTGTCGATGATGTAAAGACATTCATTCGATCCAATTGGTTAACTACTTCGACCCCCCCTAAATAACCTTATAAACGCGGCTTCAACGCTCAAATTAAGTCCACTAACATTCACTTTAATTCAATCAAACAAAATTATTAATAGCGACACGACCGCCAACCTCTTAAAAACTACTACACACGCTCGACTTGACTTACCGCCAATGCCTGAGTCACCAGAGGAACGCGAAGGAGAGATGCAGCGGCCACATGCAGATCAGGCAAACGCCATAACCAAAAAGAAAAAGTTTTTAAAAAAAAAGGAGGGAAAGAAAAGAAAATAAAATTATAATTATTTAATTTTTTTTTTCTTTAAAAAAAATTCAATATTTATATCACATACATGACCAAAGATATTCAAACGGACAAGTGAATAGAAGAGGGTTGGGATTATGTCATCACAAAGCGGGAAGAAGATGCGAAGGGGTGGGAAAAACCCATCCCATATTACAGACAAATCCACAATGGATGAGAGGGTATGTGAATGTGCGCGCATAGAAAAACAAACGAGTGTCACATATCCAGGACATAATACAAAACACGTGTTGCCACTTTGCACCGTTTCCGGTGTTACATTCAGCCTCACCTGCTCAACAACCTATTCGCTTCTTCGGGGGTCATCACTTCCGGTTCTTTTTTCTTCTTCTCGACTCCATTAAACGAAGTTTCAATCACCTGAATTCAATTTGAATAAATAAATAATTTTATAATTATTATTATTTTTTTATATTTCTTTTTTTTTTTTATTAAAAATGACATCATCACTGACCGATGACGTTTTACTCGGAGGCGATGGTGGTTGTTGTGTGGGTCTGGGTGGTTTAAAACGTGGAGAAATCGCTTCTTGGTTCTTATTGGTCAGCGATGTGACTTCGGATGATGTTTCGCGACACATCTTTAATAAAAAAAAAAAAAAAAAATTAAAATAAAAATAAAATAAATACAACCCTTTAATCTCAATCCATAATCCTTTCATCACAGCATAAACTCGATTAATAAAAAAGAAAAACCACAAAAATAACCTCAAAAATAAACAAAACGCTCATTCCAGCCTTCCCCACTGCACCCGAAGCACATGAACTTTTCCTCGACCACCCACACCCACATAGGAAGCGATTCGAAGACTCGGAGCACGAGCATAAATGTCAACTCGCTTCCCCCCACACCCCTTTACTCACCAGACAACCCATAACGAAAGAATGAGTGACGAGCAACGTCAAACTCAGACCCGATTCAACGCCGACGCGAAACAATCGCTTTATCGTCCATGATGTTGAATGCCAATCCGTCATCGAGTGGTGGGCGTCCGCCATTTTCGCCCTTCGCACATGGCAGAAACAGAACGAGCCGCCGTTTGATAGCGTTAAGTGGGGGGAGAGAGACGGCGAGTGGCAAAAACAGCTGCGCGTCTCGTCGCTTCCATCCAACTAATGCGCGGACACAACCCGCCGTTGGTTATTTTAGGAAACTCTTATATGCACGTGCACTTCCGTCGACCTTCCCTCGCCACATGCCCATCAATATACGCACGTGGCAACCAGATTTCGAGGAAAAACCCCGGTTTGATTCGAATCTTAATTAAATTTTTTTTTTTTTTTTTTTTTTTTAAATTTACATAATTTATTTTTTTTCATCCCACGTAACAACATCAACGAGCCTTAATCATCTTACTTGTTGCCTAGCGGTTACCACGACAACCGCATCCGATTCCAGCATTTGCGCTTCTTTCACGGGACTTTTCGGCGACCGGAAAAGATTCGCGCGCGTCTCATCGTCGTCGAGCGGCGTCTTGACGTAAGGTGGAATGTGGGCAGTGTCCAACCCGTTGAGTCCGTCATCGGATCCGAGCGCGGGCGGCGGAGGAAGCGGAAGGAAAGAATCCTCCGTCGTCGTGCCAGTTGTCGCATTTCCAGCCCGATAGGCGGCGATGGTCTCCAGATTAGCGTAAACGGGTTCTTCGTTGCCGATCGATTCCTTCGTCTTCGCGCACAATTCCCGATCCGAGTCGTCGTCGTCCAGATGGACGCTGCTGATCCCCGAGTCCAAGTTTCCCTCGTCGTAGTCCCTCAGTGGTACCATGGGCGCGTGGAAGGAGGCGGACTCTTTGGGCACTGCCTCCAATATGGCAGGTGGAGGCGGGTGTCCACTACTACAGTCGGAAATCGAGCCCAATTGTCCGGAACTCAACGACTCCAACGATGAAATACTGGACAGAGATGAGTGTGATTTGTTCGATTCTTGTCGTAAACGGTTAATCGAGGGCGTTGTTGTGACCACGGGTGAACTTGAAGTATACGTTTTACCTGTGGAAGACGAATAAATAATGAAATATTAGATGAATATAATAATTAGTGATGCGAAAAGAAACGAGATAAACATCTCGATGTGGCGATGTGGCGATGTGGCGAGAGAACAGGAAATAGAAAGAAAGATTGCAAATTCCCATACTAAGCGCATTAAGATTGTGCAAATTACCTATTTAAATCGGGAAAATTAATACAAAAAAAAACTCACTATTTCTCATCGAAACACGTCATCAAACGCTTATTCTAATCCCAGTTTCACTTTCCAACCGTCTTCTCTTCATCGACTACGCACAACATCTCCCACCCACCCGATACCACAACCATTATGTAACCAGACTCCATTCGATCTTGATAAGAAAACCAAAACCCTTTTCCATTCACTTCTCAGTTCTCACATCTACATTTGATTCATCACCTTACAGCAGAAATAAACTCACTTTATTCATTTATCTAGTTAGTTAGTCGTCTAAAGCTGGGTTCTCACTTGCGATTTTTCCGCTTTATCGCGCGAATTCCGCGCGGAAAACTAACGTCAAAATTGCGCTATTTTTAAAATTGAAAATTTTTCTAACTTTTTCTGTGTTTTTTCTGCATGTGGGAACCTAGAAAAATTTTCAATTTTAAAAATAGCGCAATTTTGAGCAAAATAAGTTTTAAAAAACCGCAAAACGCAATAAAATCGCGCGATTTTACCGCAAGTGAGAATCCAGCATCAAAATTGCGCTATTTTTAAAATTGAAAATTTTTCTAGGTTCCCACATGCAGAAAAAACAGAAAAAGTTAAAAAAAAATTTCAATTTTAAAAATAGCGCAATTTTGACGTTAGTTTTCCACGCGGAATTCGCGCGATAAAGCGGAAAAATCGCGATAAAGCGGAAAAATCGCAAGTGAGAACCCAGTTTAATATAGATCTGTCTCTTTGGTAGCTTTAGCGTACCATGAAACTTTATATAACAACTCACCACTTTTCGTCGATTTCGGACTCTCCGTAATCTCCGTAATCTCCGTAATCTCGACGCTCGTCCTCGCACTTTTATTCCCGTCGCTGAGCGCACCGGGCGACGGCACGTGCGCCGCGGCAGCGACAACTGCGGCGGTGTTATGCGCATTTTTCTCCTCTTTCTTCTTCTGCTGCCACCCCTGGTCCTGCGAATGACTCTTGGCTTGCCTCGAAGTCGACGTTGGGATTTTCGTGCCGCTTTCCAACGAGCGCGTCGCATGTTGACCTTTCGGAGCCAATCCGTCGGCGTGGCTCTTCAAATCCAGATGTAATCCGCCATTCCTGGCTCTTTCCACCATACTGGCTTGTTGCGGCGTCCTGCTGACCCTTTGGTTGAAGGTTCCATCAACCTGCGCCCCATCGCTGCGTTCCAGGATGCTGTCGGCCGACAGAGATTTCTCTTTAGGCGAAAGTCCGTTTTTCTCGGAGCAATCGTCGGCACCGGGTGACATCGGGGGCGAGGAGAGCGACGATCGGACGGTGGGTGAAGAACGCATGGGCGACACGGACCCGCTTCTCTTTTTCGTGCCAGACACTCCGCACGAAGTCTTGGAACGCAAACTCTCTTCCTCCAGCCTCTCGAACATGGCGCGCGCATTGTTGAACCGCGCTAGATGCGACTCGGTTCGATTCAAGTGAATATTAGCCTGTGCCACTTGATTCGACTCTTTGTTGTCCTCCGCGACGGCTTTCTTGGTCTGGCTTTTGCTCTTCGCTCGTTCGTTGAGAGGCGAGTCGATTTTCGTCGTTACGGTCACCCCGGGTTTCGCCACGTAGGTGTTTTCGCTTTTATTCGACGGAGACATGTTTTGGAACATGTTAGCTATCGAGCTAACTTTGGATCCGGTGGCTCTGGGCGGTTTAATCGGTGCCTCGGTCTTGGCGCTCTTCTTCGCGCCGTCCGTCGTCGTTCTCCCGCCGTGACTCTTGCCCGTTTCATAGTTGCATTTCACCGTTGCTAAGTAGGTGGGCTGAGTCTGGCCCTGCTGGTGGGTCAGGGACGTCGTTGTCGCTTTGTTCGTGCCGCCTCCTCCTCCGGTCCCACTTCTCACCATTCCCGTGCTCGTCGAACTAGCTGTGCTGCTTCTCCAACCGGCTCTGGACCGGCTAGCAGCCAGCACTTCGGCTCGAACGTTGGCCATTTTGTAAGAAACGAGAATATGAGATGATAAATGAAGTTAAATCAGTTGCCGCGAACATCCAATCGTCCAATTCAGAGCATTGTTTATCGGCCATCAGACTGAATTGATGGTAAAACGTTCAATCAGGTTCCTGGAAAGAAATAAATAAAAAAATTAATTAAATTAAATTAAGTAAATTCAATTTAAATTAGAAAAAATTTAAATCCGTGACACCAAATAACGGTATTTTCCTCTCGCCCACACTTTTCCCTTGTATTGAGAGCAAATAAAATTCGCATGTTTCGTCATCATCGTCATTTGGGTACACGAAACGTTGTTTTTCTATTGGATTTAAGGGCGGGAAATGATAGGTCTGTTCCCTTCCTGTAGCAAATCATGACTAATTATCAATATTAACAAATGGATAAGGTAAAATGGAAAATAAAATGGTACAAGTCATGATGTTAGAGGTTGCAAAGTGTAACTAATAAAAGGGTAATCACTTTGGAACAACGTGGCCCTCCCCTTCCTCATCTCATCCAGTTCAACTGCATTCTCGAAAGAACATCCAACTCTTTCTTTCTGCTGTTTCACGTGTAATTTATTTCAGGATTTCTTGAAACAATTAAAGGGAGATAAAAATTTGAATAAAATTGTAATAAAAATTAATAAATGAGTAAAAATCAAAGGTAATTTACGTCATAAATTTTGTGTTTGTAATGAAGGTCATATTGTAACCTAAACACACTTTTTTTTCTTTTTTTTTTTTTTATTCGTTATGCAACTTTCTTTCTTACAACATAAACAAGTTCAGAAAGTAGGTCCGTGTATTGCATCAAGGTACGTTACTCCTATCACCGATGGCTATGGGGAAAAAAAAGTTTTTATGACCAATCAATAATTCTAATTCCTACTGATAATAGACCATAAAACAAAGCCTTGAAAAGCCTTAATAAATGAGATTAAATGGTATGAACTTTGATTTCTTACCTAGTTCAGAGTGAAATTATGAAAAAAATCCAAATTTTGATTTAAAATTTTTTAAAAAAATCCAAATTTTCTTAATAATAATTGAAAAAATCCAAATTTTCTTAACAAATATTAAAAAAATCCAAATTTTCAACAAAAATTGAAAAAATTCAACTTTTCTCGATAAAAATTGAAAAAAAACTAAAACTTGCTAAACAAAACACAAAATAAACATCACAAATCACTATTTATATCGATTTAATCATTTAATTTTCAATCAGATGTTGAAAATAAAACAATTTCTATCAATTTCCAATTATAAACGGTTGTCAACGATCGAAAAATGACCCCACCTACCTGTACACAAAACCAAATCGTATAAAACAATACTAAAAAATTAAACGAAATAAATGCAAACAATAACAAATGATAAAAATATACAACAAGAGCCAAAAAGCGTCATAAAAGAGGGGGGATAGGGAAAACCCCATTTAAATTGAAGGGTGGTGGCCCTGGATGTGATGATGACGAATTCTCAATCGGGTGTAGGGTGGCATCGAGCGTGACACCACCACCTACACTAAACTCCCCACCTCACATCGAGTTGGCGAAACCCTGTGGAACTACGCGTTGGTAGCTCCCATCTACCATAAAAATATTTTCCACTATTTTCCACTGAAATAAATAATTTACAGAATTATTCATATTTTGATATTTTTATACCTAACCTGGATAAATTTCAACCTGTCATTCCATTTTTCCTTTTTCGTTCCCTGTCAAGGATTTCTTGTTTCTTCTTTTCGATGTTTTTAAGCAGTTCCTGCTTTTATCTCTGCTAAGTAGTTGATTATTATTTCTTTCAGCTGCCCTGAGTTGAAGGGAAAAGGAAGGAAAGTGTGTGGAATGTGTGGTGCACTGGAAAATAGAAAATGTAAAAAAAAAATAAAAATAAGAATTAGATTAAAGAAAATAATAAATTTCAAAAATGGTTCGGGCAGGGTCGTGAAAATGGTTCATTTGTTGAATTAATTACGAAGCTTGAATTAATTTGTTTTTCATTCATTAATTTTTTTTTTTTTTTTTTTAATTATCTTGTTATGGATTGTAAATTTCCTTTTTTATTTTTTTTAGTTCAAGGTAAACAAAAAAATAAATATTATTTTCTCATGGAAACGTAAGATTTTCTTAAAAGTAATTGGATAAAATTCGTTTTTATCATTCAAAATATTGTTTTATCACAATGAATTAAAGAAAACAATAAACAAGGCAAATTTCTACGCGATATTTCACCCGTTTCATTTGACCTGAAGTGAAATACAATATAATTTTTCAATTGATTCAAATACTTAAGAATTAAATAAAAATTAAAAAAAAAAAATAACCTAATAATCGTGGAAGTATGGGAGTGAAGTCAACACGGTAGCTGTGGATCTACGATGCGATCCGATCACCGATTTACGTAAACAAAAGCATTATGAAGTGTATTTCCATCATGGTGAAATAATTGGGGTTTTTCTCTTTCATCATCCAGACATTTACCGGTCTAAAACCTCCATCAATAGTCAATTTGTAACAAAAATGACGTTCCCATTCACTTATTCCCCTTTTCCCAATTAAAAATCAACAAATTTTGATCGTATGCGATTGTAGAAAAACAGGCTTTGTTATTGTTTACCAAAAACCAATTAATCTAAGTGTAAATACGAGAGGAAATTCTCACCTGAAATACTCAAGCCCGTCCTCCCTTCACCGTCCGTCGGCCATTTTGCCGATGCTACCGGAAGTGGGAATGACGTCACCTACCGTGAAAACGACAAACGAAATATTGTTTTTTATACACCGTGTCTCCTGTTTACTGTTGAATAATATGGATTGAAATAAGAACTAATAACTTTATTTATTTTTACTAATAGCAAAATCCTCTACCATGAATTATATGCACAGACAGAAATGCACAAAATGTATAAAAAAAAAAAAGAACGTGAAAACGGAGAAATGTGACATGAATTACATGAGGCTTCACAACATCAACTTCCAACGAAAAAATTAAAAACTCTTTCTTTGTTTTCGCTACATAGTATTATAAAATTAGTCACGTAAACGAATACAAAAAGCAATAACTTCAGCGTCATTCTTGTTGTTTAGGGAAATAATTGTTGGTTTTTCTTCTCAATATACTCGAGTGCTATACCATTGGGATCTGAAAATATCTTACGCAAACTTAAAATTACTTTAAAACTGTACAATTCGCTTTTTTTAAAAAAAAAAAAAAGACTGTAAAGTGCAAAAATAACAGAAGCCAAAACGTACAATGGATGATTTACAATTAGGATTCATTAAAACAAAAAGAAAAATACAAATTACGTTTGTTTTCAAGAATGTGTTTCTACATTTTTTTTTAAATTTCAAATAACTGCACAGAAAAAATTTTCAACAGATGTATTTTAAATAGAAAAAACTTATTTCTTATTTGTTTAAACGACAAAAACTAGCGGAAAAGTAAAAAGAAAAAAACACTTAAAAATATGCCAACATATTCAAAAAAATTGTGACAATAGAAAAAAAATCTTCGGATTAAATCTGTTATTAGATGAATAAATCTGTTAATAAACTAAATAACATAGTTCTCTTGCTTAGTTGATAAAATTAGATACGAAGCAAAAAATAAAAGATCTATTTTCCAATAACAAGGTATGCAAACAGAAGAAACAAAAAGAAAAAAACCGTGAAATGTATGGTTTTTGTCATGAAAGTTATTATTGAAAGAATTTCCCAGTAGATTGGGTGTGTCGTCCAAAAAAATTTGCAAAGTGGGAACAAGGGGTAGAGGGGAGTTTTAAGGAGAGATTGACTCCATATTGTTACAAATACATCAACATTATTGTCCATTTTGGGGCACTTTGTTTCCCTATTCTTCACGCATTCATTGGAACCCCAAAAATCGGGTTGTTGGTACATCAAATTGCCTCAATAATCGTCCAAGTCGGAATCATCACCAAAATTGTATTTGACAGGTGCACGTGATCTCGCAGACCGTGCACGCGGTGCCATGGACCCTCCCATTTGCTCGCCATCATCATCCTCGTCCTCAGCGGCCGCTTTTTTCTTTCGTTTCTGTAAAATTCAATTCAACAAATCAAAAAAAAATTCAATTTTTAATTAAAACTTAAAATAATCAAAAGTGGCTTACGTTTTTCCCAATTACTGTTTTCTTTGATTTTTCATGAGAAGTGCTCTCGTCGGATTCTGCGGATCCAGCTTTCCTCTTCTTCCTCAAAGCCGGCGGCCTACGAGACGCTTTTTTCTTTGTTTGAGGCACAAATTCATCTTCGTCTGATGGTTCGGATGAACGATTGGTTGACCCCTTCTTGCGACCTCGTTTCTTAGCAGCTATACATATATATATATATATATATATATTAATAAAAATAAAAAAAATTCGATTTAAATTTGTAAATTGTTAAATTAACATTTAATAAATTACGTTTCGCTTCAGGTTCGTCTTCTTCTTCCTCCTCTTCTTGGACAAATTCGACATCGGAATCATTGCTTTTTGCATCATCTTCGTCTTCTTCTTCAGGTTCTTCCTCTTCTTCGTCTTCTTCCTCGTCGTCCTCCTCGTTATTGGCTGCCTTTTTGCTCGATTTACTGTCTCCTTTGTCTCCAATCAGAGAATCAAATGTCGACTTCTTTTTGCCATCTTCTTAAAATAATTAATGATTATAACAACCATTTTCAACGATGATTGCAAAACTTCACTAAATTCTAAAAATATTCACTAAATAACTGCCAATTTAAATCCAAAATAACAATTTTTTCTTTGTGACTCCATTTTATGCTTAAAATAAAGTTTTGCAACCATTTTTTTGTCAATAGAAAAAAGCGAAAAACCCTCACTTTTCTCAGCTGCATTCTTTTTAACTGCATTATTACTACTTGTTTTCTTCACTTTAGACTTTACATTATCTCCATCGCTGTCTATAACCACTTGATCATCATCTTTGTGTTCATTTTTCCCGCTCTCCTTTTCTTCATCACTTTCTGAATTTTCCGCTGCTTCTTTCCTGAATTTAAAAAACGCAATTAACATTAATATAACAAAAGAAAAAATTTAATAACCAATTTAAACATTAAAACAAATCAAATTACTTGGATGTGGCTGTGGCGGCGATATTATTTCCCGTAGGTTTCTGAGGTGTCGTCTTTGATTTGGTTTGTTCGACGGGCGACTCATCGCCGCTGTCCGACCCTGACTCGTTCTTTTTCCGCCCGCTTTTCGCTTGAAGGCCCTCCTCTCTCTCCCCGTCACTCATAATAACTGATGAATCGCTATCGAAAGTGTATTTCACTCTGCTCGCTAAAATAAAAAGTAAAATAAAAAAAATTAAGACCACAAAACAAACAAACAAAAAAAATTCTCTTTAAATTTTTCTGTGCGCGAGGAATAATACAAACTAGACAAGAACAGAGTTTAAAATGCACAAAAAGAAGCAAATCTGACTTACGTTATTAAAAAATTTTAAAGATCTTTTAAATATTTTTTTAAAGCGGATATTCAACACGAGTAAGATTTTAAGTCTATCGAAATTTGCCACAGAAAACTGAAGCCTAATCGTAGATAGGGATGATGGCGGCCGTTACAAAATTCAAATTGACAAAAAGGCGGGAGGGAGTTCAGCAACTGGATGAGTCCAACAAGTCCGGATTGGCCAGTCGCGGAGATTCGGATTCACTCCCGCCAGCCAACCAATTTACTAGTTCGGCTCACCTCGTTACAACGAAGCCAGTCGTTTAGATTTCCCGCTAAATAAACTCGTCAAATGGACAAAAATCCAATCTTTTCCTTTAGGATATGGAAAAAATACGTCCTTTTAAATATATTGCTGTTTCCCCCCACAAATCGGTTAAAACTCAATCCAATATCAAAGCATCCCCGTTAATACAACATGGCCGCAGCGGCCATTGAAGCGACATGATTAGGCCTATTGGCTTTTCTCCATCATCAGCCGCACGCAGTCCTTGGCCGCCAGCATAAGAATAACTTTCCCATTAATTAAGATTGTTTTTAGCCCAACTATGCCTGCCTACATTTTGCATTCTACTCGATCATCATGTAAATATTGAAAAAAAAATATCACAAGCCAAGAAATAACACAAAAAGTTAAAACAAAGAAGCATATGCCACACAATACCCTTTAGTTGAGTCCGTTTCCACCAGGGGAGAATGAATTACAGAATGCTACCAACGTCTAACCGAAGAGTCATGCCAGATGAAAAAGCTTGTGCTTATCTATTACGCATGCTCCGATTTGAAACATTTTTTTTTTTTCAAACAAAATATTAAAAATAAATACCTGTGTATTATTAATCTGGTGAATAAAAGTTAAACTAATAACTAAATAATGACGGAAAAATAATTCTTGATAATTTTTCTTAATATCAAACCATTTTCGTATCGATCTTCCGCTAGAAAGAGGGAAAGAAAAATGACTGCAGGAGCATTGCGGGAGAATTGGACACGAGACAAATGAGCAATCTTATCCGATACCGTCAAAAATGTCAGATAAAAGAGTATTTTGACCCTTTCAACGTTCAAATAAATCATTCTTTCCCTTCTATTTTCTTTTCGTAATGAACTTACGTGGTAAAAAGAAGATTACAATAACAAAAAATTGCAAATTATATTTTATTTGAGCGTGAGATTTCATAATAAAAAATGATTTTTAAAAATTTTATTCTTTTAATGACGTAATTTCATTATGAAAATAAAACCACCACCAAACCTTGGAGAAATTCGGTAAAATCTAAAGAAAGAAAAAAGGCTTTTAAATTATTTTTCTTTTTTCACCTGATGCTCGTTTGGGGGTTCCTTCGTGAGGTAGTGTCGATAACGTCTTCCGCAATTCTACATCGGAAGGATTGTCTGAATCCGATCCCGAACTGTCTTTTTCCCACGGTTCGCTCTTTTTTCTTTTCTTCGTGAATTTATTGCCTAAAACGGGACTCATCACCGTTTTCAAACCTTTTCGAAACGAAGGCGATTTCTTTTCCGCCGACGCTTGTAAGCGCGCCAACAGAGGTTTCGGATCTGGTTCGAATTCGCCGTCCCCGTTTCCGTTTTCTTCGATATCAATATCCAGTTTCCGCTACGAGAAAAGCAATTAATAAGATGGTTTATTAAAGTTTATTAAACTACTCTACTTTTAATCCCTTTTTGATCCCTGACGCTGCGGTTGCTGCAGCTTTTTCCACTTTTCGTTTCAATTCTGAATCGATCCGTGGTTCGATTTTTCTGCCATCGGGAGACGGTTTTGTTTCTTCGTGAACGAATTTCTTCGGTTTTTTGGCTCGGCTTAAAGGTAAACCGTATTTTCCTGGTTTCATCGGTTTTTTCTTAATTTGTCCCGACGCTTCATCTTCCCGCTCTTTAGCTTCGACTCGCTAAAAATTATATTATTTTTTTTATTAAAAATAATTGTTAATATATCGGGAAGGAATTAATTGTAAAATTACATCTAATTCCTCTATGAAAGCATTCAAATCGTCTTTCCATAAATCGGATGGAAATTTCGACTGTAAATGATGTAATTCTTCGAGTTTGTCATCTCTCTCTTTAAGTAGTTCATCCTTTTTCTCTTTAGTTAGACTCATAATGCTCATATTCAACAAGTATGTAAAATTTGGGCCTGCTCTTCCACTAGCATCGGACGCTGCATCGTCATCAGATTCTGGAGGTTCATCCTGAAACCCAAAAAATTGATTTTTAAAGTACAAAAAATAAATATTTCTCTTACTTTCTCCTAAGTCGCGTATAAAAACAATAAAAAATTAAGCAATGCAAAACAAAATAACCAATAAATCATTAAATATACCAATAATTTCTCCCGTTCTTGCTGCTCGTTCCACGCCTTCAATGGATCCGACTCGAATCCACGTCGAACCAAGTCACTAATCACATCCACCTTTTTCTTATTTTCTATCAATAAAAACCAATAAGAAAAAGTAAAGTATCAGTTTCACTACACGAAAATACCTATGATAATTTTTCCTTCGATTTTCTCGATAATAAATCGCGCTTGATTGCTTAATTTTGCTGCTTCCGCTTTCAACGACCCTTCCAAATAGCTTTTCCTGCGTATGTAATATTCCAATCGCAGTTGGAAAAATTCCATTAAAATGTCTTTGACCGATTCGTATCTCTTCAAACAACCGTTATGATCGAATAAAACCTAAAAAACAATGAAAAAAAAAGAAATATAAAAATAAACAATAAAATCAAGTCGATCCATACCATCGATGTTGTGGTCATCGTAGACTGCAGTTTAAAAAGTTTATGCAATCCGTCATCTTCGGCCTTCCTCAGTTTCTCTTCACTCATGGACACAAGAAACCTCACTGTGGTATCTGTATGGTACTCCTTATAATCCGTAATAATCGAGGGAACCTTCTCACTTCCATGGAGCATTGGTTCGATGACCGCCTCTTTGTACGCCTGCGTCCATACACGAATTGGCAATTCAGTGATTTCCAATGTCTTTTCACTGATAACCGAAACTTCGCCACTAACAACGAACCGTTGATGCTCTAATTGTTCAATTGTACCCATGAAATTCTTAAACCAGGGTTTCTATAAAAAAAAAATTAAAAAAATGAAAACAAAGTGTAAACAACTCGTGAAAGTACATCGTACCATCGGTAAAGGATCGTCTCCGGCTAGAAGTCGTTTAATGTTGGTAACTATTTCTCGCGGGTTGTAATTTGGGATTCTTGTCATCCAACCCGTTCCGATTCCATCGCTGCCATTGACTAAAATCATGGGTATAATGGGAACGTAGTACTCCGGTTCGATTTTCAGATTATCGTCGTTCAGATGATTGAGCAATGGCTGATCTTTAACATTGAAAATGTGTTTTGCCACGGGACTTAACATCGTGTGAATGTATCGAGGACTCGCAGCGTCTTTGCCGCCTTGAAGTCGAGTACCGAATTGGCCAATGGGTTGAAGGAGATTGATGTTGTTGCTGCCCACAAAGTTTTGTGCTAAATTGATTATAGTGGCGTTGAGTGATTGCTGGAATAGAACAAATTACTCATTTATTTATACATTTAATGTTTTTTTTTTTCATTGCATTACTTCGCCGTGATGATAAGCTGATTGTTCCGAGACAGAACCGGCTAATTGGATAACTTTTACTTCACGTTTGTCGTCCCTTTTAAAGCACGCAAACATCACTTTTCGTTGACCTGGCTTCATACCTTAAAAAAAAAAATGTAAACATTTTGTTTTTGTTATTTTGTTTAATTTCTCACCATCCACCAAAGACGGAATCGATCGCTCGTTATCCATATTACTGAAAAGAATTAATTCTTTGTTGACAAAATCTTGGTAACTGATTTCCTGAGTTCCTTTGCCGTATAAATAAACCTGAAACCAATAAAAAATTATCCAAACCAAACGTTATTGACTAATTAATTGATTTTTACTTCAGGTAAACCCAATTCTTTTCTCTGTTTCCTTTCGTCCATTCCATTCGTGAGCCATTCCTTTCGCTGCTCCACCATTTTCTTACTAAATGCTAACTGAATCGAACTATCATCATTTCGTCCGGAGTATTTAAAAATTATCCGATGTCGTTCCATATCGCTAAAATATTCTTTAGCTTCCTTAGCACTGCTGGTACCCAATCCTAAAACGTAAAAAATTACATAAATAAATCGAATTTTTTTAATTTTTATTTGTAAAATACTACCTTTGTAATATCTAATCCTCCAAGTATTATAATTATCCGTGGCTTTTTTCCATTCTTCAAACTCCGGTATACTGTAAAATGATTTCACCTGATCCTTCTTTGTGACTTTGACAATCGGCGTAATGAATTCTTCTAGGAATGGCAATCGTAATAAATCTGGCCAGTTGTAATGAATGAAATTGATGACTAATCCTTTGATGTGAGATCCATCTTGATCCTGATCCGCCATAATCATGACTTTTCCATATCGCAGTGATTTCAAATCAGCAACTGATTCGTATTTTTTCTTATATTGCAAACCAACGATTTTAATGAGATTGTTGATTTCTGCATTTTCCAAGATCTTAAAAAAAAAATAAAAAAAATAAGAAATATATACAATAAAAGGATAATTGACCATTACTTGTTTATGCGTAGCTTCGCGAACGTTGAGCATTTTACCCCTCAGAGGGAAAACACCGTAATTATCTCTGCCAATGACACCCAAACCAGAAACAGCCAAAGACTTGGCTGAATCTCCTTCAGTTAAAATTAGGGTACAATCAGTTGAAAACTTTGTTCCTGCCTTGTTTGCATCCTCGAGTTTGGGAATTCCTTTTAATTTCGAGTGCTTCGATTTGTGGCATTTGGAATCCAGTTGTGACTGTGTAAATAATTAAAAAAAAAATAAATAAATATCGATTTATTGTTATCTATTAAATAAATACTTGTTGTTTAAATTTCATCCACGTTAAAACGGCTTCGACGACACCTGATTTCAGTACTTGAGTAATAAACTTTTCGCTTAAAGTGCATTTTGATCCGAAGTTTTTGTACTGTAGAGTCATGTTTTCTTTTGTTTGTGAATCAAATGTTGGATTCTCGATTAAACAGTTTAGAAAAACCCATAAATGACTTTTAACCTTTTTAAAAAAAAAGAAGAAATTAATTAAAAAATGACTAAAAAAATAATTTTAAATGATGTACTTGAAATGGTTTCACATTTATTCCACTTTTGTTCTTTTTTTTGATGTGTTCGATGAGTTTACTGGTGATGTGATCGGCTGCGTAGTCTACATGACGACCGCCCTAAAATAATAATAAAATTCGATTAATTAAAACCGAAATTCGATTAATTAAAACCGAAATTCGATTAATTAAAACCGAAATTCGATTAATTAAAACCGAAATTCGATTAATTAAAACCGAAATTCGATTAATTAAAACCGAAATTCGATTAATTAAAACCGAAATTTATTTTAATTTCACTTCAAATCTCACTTTTGTCGTCGCGATGCTGTTGACAAAGCTGACTTGCTGAAAACCGTGGTCGCTTAAGGCAATAGCAACTTCCCATCTGTCATTCACGGTCTCATATACAACTTTGACCGGATTGCCTTGTTCGTCGTTATTATTTCTTACATATAAATCTATGTAATCTTTAAAATTTTTAACCTAAAAATAATAAAATTTAAATATGTGTACACATATATTTCCATTACTTTCAGCTTACAGGTAGACGTTTCCCATTTAAAAACACTTTTACGCCTCTGGAACAGCCTGCGATATCGTATGCACGGCGGGAAAACAGTGCGACTATATCGTTATTTAATTCTGTCATGTTGAATTTTGATAGATCTGGTGAAAAACTGACTCTAGTGAAGTCTTCGCCAGTGTAACCCTTTATTTTCGCGTCTGTTGTTTTAGTCATGTTATTGGTCCATGTCTAAATATATTATTATTATTATTATTATTTTTCAAAAATATTAATTGATAATTTATTTTAAAAAAACCTGTTTAAATGCAGATTTCGATTGTTTGCATGCTGTTTCAACGACAAATTTTGTGCTAAAAACATTGCAGAGTTTAGCGCCATATCCGTTTCGCCCACCTGAAACATTTAGATTCGTCAATTATATATTAAAAATCAATTTTTACTTTATAATAAATACCTGTAACTTTCTTTTCTTCATCATTAAAATTACTGGAAGTCAGTAAATGACCAAAAATGAGTGTTGGTACGAACATCTTTTCCACTTTGTGCTCCACAACTGGAATTCCTTGACCATTATTATAAACAACAATTAAATTAGATAAACTATAGAAAAAAGAAAAAAAATTTACATAAAAGGTTATCAAATTCAAACTCAAATTAATCATTTACGGATCAATTTCAATTTTTATGCAATCCATTTTCTTATCCCGCTGCTTATTATCCGCAGCATTTACTATAAAAAAAAAATTTAACTCGTGCGTAATGTAATTTATGAGTAATAATGTTTAATTTACCTAAAATTTCGTCAAAAATTTTAAAAAGACCAGGCACGTAGGTGATCTCACGTTTTACCATCGATTCACGTTCGTTGTCGTAAATCCACATGAGTTCCGTAACGGGCTCTACGGAACCGATATAAGTATCCGGTCGGAGTAAAATATGTTCCAATTGAGTTTTCTTCTGATAAATTCTCTCCACACCCATGTCCTTCGGCTGGATCATCGGCGGAGAGTCGTCCACTGAATTTAAAATCGTCTGAAAATAATAATAAAAAAAAAATAAAAAATTACAATTAATAATTATCGACAAAAAATATTTTATTATTCTTTTCATTTCAATTTAGCGCCATTTGCTTAAAAGGGCAATGAGATTTAAATAGGAGCGCTATAACTAAAACATTTGTGCTTTTAAAATTTCAACATAAACAATTAAGAAAATACATCAAAGTTTGATTCCGAGTTGAAAAAAGTGATAATTAAACAACTATTTGATGTCCGTAAAACCAAACACGTGCATCAAACTATGACAACACCAACAACAACAACAATAACAACAAAAGGGGTGTGTTTTGCTTTGTTTATTTTGAAGTCATCGCACTCATTTGATTGAACCGATTGCATTTAAAATATATTTTCTTTCTACGATACAAATTCACGCCTAAATGCAAAATTTTATAAAGTAAATAAAAATAATGTAAATCTGTCATTTAAAAGTGATGGGTAAGTTGGCACTGATTTGATACCGGTATAAAATGTGGACCTACTTTCATCATCTTGGAGTGAGATTTTTTTCCTGTTATAAATTCAATTAAAAATTGTGCGCTCGCAAAAGCATCTAAAATAAATAAAATAAGTAACGGTGCAATTGCATTGCTCAAATATTATATTCTTGGCTAGATGAGAGCCATGTTTGAATAAAAGAGCACGGTTGAGGATAGAACGACGCTTGTGATTGGTTCAAGTTTTGAATTTGGCCAATTGTAAGGCAAACCTTTGATATAAGCGGCGAATCAGATTCTTTTTATCACTTATTAAAAGGCCAGCCAAATAACAAATGAAAACCAATTATAGTTAGTGCCGGTAAATTTAAAATCCGTTAATTAAATTAATATCTAAGTGTAAAGAACTAACACTAAAAGAATACGCAAAAATACTAACAGTAAGAAATTTCAAGTAGATAATTTGTAAGGATTTTAGTCGCAATTAATGTAATTTAGATGGCGAGAAGAAGCCTAAAATAAATAAAAACGTCGACCGATTTTATGCTACATTATAGAAATTACATAAAACTACAAAATCGTCAAAAAAACGATATAAAAGAAGATAAAATTAAAAAATCTGTCATTTTATTTTTAGTTGAAGTTACCAATAATAGTCACTAGATGTCAGCATCATGCAAACTCATCCTAACTTCCGGTTTATTTTCTGATATAATTTTTTAATGCTACAATTCAGCGACTGAATATTGAAAAAGCAACATTTTACTCAAAGATCAAAATGGCAGGTTCGGCATTGAGGCGTTTAATGGCCGAATACAAACGTAAAAACACATTTTAAAACATTTAAAAAGACATTCATTGACTTAATACAAATACTTTTGCAGAGTTGACACTGAATCCTCCCGAAGGAATCATCGCTGGACCGATTAATGAAGAGAATTTTTTCGAATGGGAAGCTCTAATAACGTAATACAATTTTAATATAATTAAAAAACATAAATTTTTAATATTTGTTTTTTATTAAAATAGTGGTCCTGAAGGTACTTGTTTTGAGGGTGGAATATTTCCTGCCAAATTAATATTTCCTCCAGATTATCCATTGGGGCCACCTAAAATGCAATTTACATGTGAAATGTTTCATCCTAACAGTAATTATAATTAATAACAAATTATTATTTAATATTTACACATTCTATACAAATACTTACCTGTTTTTTTAGTTTATCCCGATGGCAGAGTTTGCATTTCAATTCTTCACGCGCCTGGCGATGATCCAATGGGTTATGAATCAAGTGCTGAACGATGGAGTCCGGTGCAGAGCGTTGAAAAAATATTACTTTCAGTCGTTAGTATGTTAGCAGGTAAATAAAAATTTAAAATATCTCACAAAATGAGTAAAAGTTTGTTCTTGATGGTGCTGCCAACTAGCGACGTGCTTGAGAACTTAACTAAAGACCTTGAAAACAATTTAGGACGTTGACATGATGAAATTTACTACTTTTTAGTACCTCATGGTGAAGACTAAATTATTGAGCTATTGCGCATCGTAAAGTTGAACTAAATTGTTTTCATGTTGACGTACACGAGCATAAAAATGATTTTATTAGCGATACCATAAACTGCAACGGCTAATTCGATATATTTACTTTATTTATTGTCAGAACCAAATGACGAAAGTGGTGCTAATGTCGACGCTGCTAAAATGTGGAGAGAGGACCGAGAACAGTTTCATAAAATCGCCGAACGGATAGTTCGAAAGACGTTAAATTTACCACCTCCATGACACTTCAAAAATGACCGAAGAAAGAAAAAAAGATAAAAATAAATAATTTAAACAAAAGTTGTACATAAAATTGGTTGAAAATAAATATTTCGAACCACAAACGATTGGCGAAGACAATTTATTACTAAAAAAAATGCACAATTAGCGATGAATAAAAATAAAACGGATTATTTCTATATACACTGAACGTTTAATAAATACTACAATTATATAATACTGAATTTTATACAAATGACAATAAAATACATTTTTTTTCTTTCTTTCTTTCTTCAAAGACTAGAAACAAAAATAAAACTAAGAAATATAAAAAAAAAAAAATAGCATGAAAACACAAAATCCAATCTTACACAATGATAGACATTTAATTTGCAGCTTAGTAGTGATAAACGATGAGAATGTGCGATGAAAGTTTGTATTCACATAATAAATTTAAATGATTTTCTACTGATAAAACAGGTGGGATTTCTTCGGCTGCCTAATTAGATATGTTTTACGTTAATAGCAGCAAATTCTGATGAATGGAAATTCCATTTTTGCTTTAATAATAAAAGTCTCAAATGTAAAAATAGTTCTCGTAGTCGTTGTATGATGGTTTTAGAGTGGGCGAGTGGATTATTTTCGGGCTCACTTCGTCTTTTAGAGTTAATCTGAAGTTTATGTGGCCACTCACATCCAGGCATCTAGTCCAAGGAACTTTTCTGATTGTTTCGATGTTTCGTCTTAGGTAAAATGCAAACTGGTCACAACTCTGCCACTGTTGCTGTATGAGAAGTGGGTAGTCGTCTGGATGTAATTTTCTTTCATCTATAAAAAAAATGATAAATTAAGTCAAATGTAAACAACTTCCTCGAAATTTAATTTTAAAAGTGGGTATTAAATCTGACATTTATGTAATTATAATTAAAAGAGATTGGAATTGGTTAACCTTAAGTTCTCGTATAAAATCTGTTTACGAAAACTTGGTTACGACAAACTCCCATTGGCTAGTGACCTGCTCACCATTATTATTATTTTTTATTTTTTAAAAATATTTATATGAAAAATAAAAATGGAAAATTTGCTTATTTGCATTGAAATCGTGATTAATTTGGGGCTCTATTTGGTCAATTAAGGTGATTTTACAGGTGGAGTAACAACTAATCAATGAGTTCCTGCAAAATGTGAGTGTATTTTGTTTTCAATATCAAAAATTTATGCAATTTTATTTTCTTCAGAAATTTGAGATTATTAGAATAAATATCGATAAAATTTCCAAGAATTTGATAAAACTTCCATAAGATTTCAGAAGTAAAATTTCCTCAAAATTCCCACAAGATTTCAGAAGTAACAAAATTCGGAAAATTTCCTCAAAATTTCCACAAAATAAAGAAAATTTCCTCAAAATAAGGAAAATTTCCTCAAAATAAGGAAAATTTCCTCAAAATAAGGAAAATTTCCTCAAAATTTCCACAAGATTTCAGAAGTAAAATTTCCTCAAAATTTCCACAAAATTCGAAAAATTTCCTCAAAATTTCTACAAAATTCGGAAAATTTCCTCAAAATTTCCACAAAATTCGGAAAATTTCCTCAAAATTTCCACAAATAAGAAAATTTCCTCAAAATTTCCACAAATAAAGAAAATTTCCTCAAAATTTCGAAAAAATTCGATAATTTTTTTCTTCAAATTTCCACAAAATAAGAAAATTTCCTCAAAATTTCCACAAAATAAGAAAATTTCCTCAAAATTTCCACAAAATAAAGAAAATTTCCTCAAAATTTCCAAAAAATTCGATAATTTTTTTCTTCAAATTTCCACAAAATTCGAGAAATCTTTTACAAATTCCCGCAATCCTCGCCACTCATTTTATTCCATCAAAAAATAATAATTTTCAATTTGCTTACATTTCTTTACTTTGCTCACTTCATAAAGTGAGAACTTGAAGACATGTTCCTGAAGATTATAGCAGTTGAGTAGCAGTTGTATGAGTTCTTCAACTGTAGTCCTTTCAGACAGAAGAAGGCTTTTGTACTGGGACTGCAAAGAGGAAAAACAAACGAATGCCAAAAGTTGAATGACACAATCAGATTGGATAATTAACCTTTTTTTTCACTTCACTAAAGAAGGTTAAATATTTTTGCCACAATAGATATTAAATAAAAAAAAATTAATTCCAATTATCATTACAAAACGCATTTAAACTAGTTTAATGCGAGATTAAATATATAAATTAACATCTCACAAGATCCTAACAAAAGGAAATAAAATTCAAATTTACACATTTTTTTTTCTTCTTAATTTGAATTTTGACATATCTTAAGAGAAACCCAGCGTCCCAGCACTGGAATTTCTAAAGTCGAGAGTTTGAAATTCCTTCCTCACTCAACTTGACTTCCTGCAATCATGCAGATGGCTGTTAAATGTTCCACAACGGGAAACATAAGTTGCAGATTTTTAAAATTTGTAGCAAAAAAAAATTAACATAAATAAACAACTTGAACATTGAGAAAAAGATAGAAACAGGACTATTATTATCAAATTTTTTTACACTTTAAAAAAAAATTAAAAATTTAAAAAAAATATTTCCGTCTTGTAAATCCCATTAATTAAAATAAAGGAAATAATTTCAAGTTACATTTGAATGCCTTTCTAGGTAATAACTAGAGCCCGGATAAATGCGTATAATAAATGCATACGTTTTTATTTTTTTCAATATTTTGCCAAATTTGGCCAAAAATGCATAAATGCACATTTTAATGCCTAAATTCATAATAAATTCGTTCATTTTATCAAATTTTGTGACAATTTTATAACGGCAAATTTGGATAACTTTTCAAATTTCATCAAATTAACAATTAAAATTCACCAATTTCAAAACCTGTTTCTAAATCAGTCGCAACAATGCATTTACATACATAAAAACTGAATTTCTTAATATGTAAAGTGCATTTTTATCAATAAAAAATGAAATAAAATCATCAATTTTTAATATATAACTCACCCCTGACATCAGGCAGCTGTCATACACTTTAGTAAGACCCCCGCGTCTCGTCTGGAGCGAAATCCTAAAAAAAAAATAAATATTACTATCATTATAAAATATAATCAAATAGCAATACGACATATAAAAAAAAAAAAAATCCTAAATCACCACAAATAATCTCCACCCACCCATAAGGCCATAACTAATCACCGGGTGTGTCTCACAGACCGAATCCCATCCTTTGGGTACCATATATATCTCCCTATAAAACAATATTTTTATTCATAGAAAAAATCAACAAAATCCTTCATTTTCCTTTGATTGGACTTGAAAGTCATCTGGGAATTCATTCAGCAAACCGTTTTCACTGAGAATTCAAAGGAATCTTCCCTTGGGAATTAAAAGACGTTGTAGACCAGAATAAAAAAGAAATTGAAGCCCCCCCCCCTCCCCCCTAAAAAAAGAACAGACTTCACTTGGTTCAACTTCCTCCCCCACGTTGGGGGTGGGTGATCAAGGCACGTGCTGTGCTCCAGCACGTGCGCAAACCGTATGGTCCATGCGACACCGACTTCCTGTCTCCTTCAGGGGGTCCACTTAGGAGGGGGCAGTGAATAGGGATGTGGGGTGGACTTAGTATGCGGTCTTACGGGATTTGATAATGGGGTGGAATGAATCGTAAATTATTAGATGCATTATTTCGAGTGAATGTTGTTTCTATTAGTTGATGAGCCACATCCTTATTCAATTGAAATGGAATGGGACAAGGAAAAGAAGTCGTCGCGTCCACTTGCCAATTTTTTCGTGGGATTTGGTTGTTTTTTTTTTTTTTTTTTTTTTTTATTTTCTCTGCTTTCCATTCGTGTTGGCGTTTTAGAAAAAATGTTTTTGTTGTTGTTGTTGCATGATGTGAGCTGGGAATGTGCTGGATATGTGACCTCTAGGTGAGTACAATTGCATGGATATATGTATTTATAATTTACATTTTTCATTCTTTTATAGTATTTTTTTTTTTTTTTGTGCTGGGTTTGCTATTTTTATTGTTGTGTTGACGTAAGTGAGTTTCCGGGAAAAGGAAATGAAGGAAATAATAGGATTTTTCATCTTTTTTTACCCATTATTTTAGATTTTTTTTTTTTTTTTTTTTAGATTAAATAGACATCAAATTCGGATTGTAAATTAAAAGGAAAATTGAAAAATTTTCCATTTTTTTTTAAAATTTACATTTCCATATTTCAATGCGTATATAATCTAAAAATAACATTTTTCAAACATATTTATCATTTTTCCCCCTCGCACAAAAAAAAAAATACAAAAAAACATGACTGACTTGAAAAACATAAATAATAAAAATAAATTACTTAGAATGACCAATAGGATGACACGATTGTAACTCCACAGGTTTCGCCTCATCATCCAACATCATAACGGTCCTTATGGGAAGTCCTAGAAAATAGAAAATTACCATTAATCAAACAATCAATCAAAAAGAAACATCTAAACACTAGAAATTAGATTAATATAATATTCTGGTCTTGACCCTGCACTATTATGATAATAATCTCATAATAGCGTCACGCTGTACCCTTAACACTAAAGCCACGCACGTCCCACCGACACTTAAAAACTCAGTAAAAATTTAAAATTTAAATAATTTACCGTTCATTAACGGTTTTATTTGACTTGGTTATTTAATTCTCACCTTTCACTCCGACTTCCATAGTTAAATAGAAGAGGTTTGGATCTCTGTGTTTCATTTTGTATTTATTCAAAATGGACGTGATGAGTTCCTTGCTCGTCATCTGTGGACTCACGCTTAGGGTTTTGTATTCGATGTCTGATCGCAAGACGTTCGCGTAGACCTTAATGGGTACCTGTAAGAAAAAATAAAAATATTTAATATATAATATACCATTATATATATATACCTAGTAGTATCTTTCTTAATAATCAAGCAGACAGGAAATCACCAATTGTCTGAATTTTTTTTATACCTACATCTCGAAATTGTAATAATTAACGGAGAAAAAGTTATTCGCATTCAATTGTCTTGATTTTTTTGATGCATTTTTGTGAAATTAACGGAAATTAATGAATAATTCATCGCCATTTTGTTCGCCAACATAAACGACGCTTTTTCGGCTTTTTTACGTTTCAACAATTCGCCGCATGGCAAAAAAACTGAAACAATTTTATTTTACACTTGCACCATCTGTTTCGTTCGGCAAGTTTATAGTTATTTCCCCATCTGTTTCACTTAACAAAACACAGTACATAGAGAGTTTCAAATCCCAACCCAACACACAATTAAAAGAAGATTCCCCAGTGATGAACTTGAAGACAAAATAATCCCTAAATTATTATTCACTATCAAAATCCATTGTCTTGCACAATGTTTTCTCACTGAAAAGAGGTTGAGAAGTTCAAGTGGAGAAATATTAAATTTTTTGAAAAACTTTTAAACAAAATTCCCCTAACGTTGATGAAAAGCTGAAATCCACACTCTGATAGCAGGCACACGTGTGGTGGACCCGCGAGTGGCAACATCTGTCTCTTAAGAGGACGTGGAGAAAGGAATTGGGGGGTGTTGGGAGATGCCCAATCTGGATCACTTTGCCCCCTGTTGCTACTTGTCCTTTTTCTTCAAGTGAGCAGCAGGGGACTGTTTTTCTTAGGAACCAGGACAAAGAAGTTGGATTAAGTTTGTGTTAAAAAACAACAAACACAAATGAGAATGGCAGCTGGTTGCCATTGCACTACTGTAAATAAATGTTGAGTGTGTTGTGTGATGTTTGTGTTTGTGTTTGGGATGAAAAATGGAGTTAATGACTCAAGTGGTCCTTATATGGTGTTATTATCAAAGTCAAGCAGTGTACAGATTTTCCTGTGGAGCAATATCATGGATGAAGTTTAAATTTTGAGTTTTGAAAGTAGGGCTAATGTTGAGAAAAGGTTTGTTTTAAGTTTTTAAGTTGAGATTTATTTTTTTTTTTTTTTTTTTTTTTTTGGTGTTGTCAGTGTGGTTTGAAAGGTTTGAGTTGGAGTGAGAATGACAAAGAGGCCTTCTTGATGTTGTTAACAAAGACATTCAAATGAGGCTAGACTGTGGACTCCATTAATAATGGGTTTGCATGAGAGCGTGCAGGTTTTAATCTATAGTGAAGAAGTAGAGAAATGTCGTGTTTGGAAGCATAAGTTCATGTTTTCAAGCAAATTTTCATTGTTTAAAGCAAAGATTTTATGATTTTTATGCAAAAATCTCATTGTTTAAAGGAAAAATTTCATGTTTTCTTGTAAAATGTCATTGTTTAAAGGAAAAATTTCATGTTTTCTTGCAAAATGTCATTGTTTAAAGGAAAAATTTCATGTTTTCTTGCAAAATGTCATTGTTTAAAGGAAAAATTTCATGTTTTCTTGCAAAATGTCATTGTTTAAAGGAAGAATTTCATGTTTTCTTGCAAAATGTCATTGTTTAAAGGAAAAATTTCATGTTTTCTTGCAAAATGTCATTGTTTAAAGGAAAAATTTCATGTTTTCTTGCAAAATGTCATTGTTCAAAGGAAAAATTTCATGTTTTTATGGAAAACTCATTGTTTAAAGGAAAATTATCATGTTTTCATGAAAAATCTCATTGCTTAAAAGAAAAATTTCATGTTTCTTTGCAAAATCTCATTGTTTAAAGGAAAAATTTCATGTTTCTTTGAAAAATCTCATTGTTTAAAAGAAAAATTTCATGTTTTCATGGAAAATCTCATTGTTTCTTTGCAAAAACCGTTATTTACAGCAAAAATTTATGTTTCAAAGCGAAAATTCAATTTTGGAAACAAAACATTCATGTTTTGCAACATGTTTTGATGCAGCATTTCTTTTATTGAAACTTTTCAATATATCTCTTAACATGGAAAAAAATAGCAAACATGTTTTTTTACTCCCAAATTGCTATCGATTTTACATGAATGATACAACGCCCTTCCATAATTCGCAACTCGCATTACTCGACACATTTCAAAAACAAAAAATTTCTTTAAAAAAAAAAAAAAAAAAAAAAAAAACCAAGCGTGTTTCACTGCCATTAAAGATAAACATGTCCCGTGATTCACATGCGACTCATCAACTCACATCAGATAAACCACAACACAAAAGTAAACAAAAGAAAATTGATATTCAAATTAAGGGTCACTACTCCTGTCGCTTCATCTGCATCTAATTGCAATTTGATACTTCCAACACATGAAAACAAAAACAAATATGTCATCTACATGGTACCATAATGTTGATAACACAAAATAAAAACCGTTGGAACTTTTGATCATGAGTGAGTGGTCAAGCAGAAGAAGGACAAACGCTAAGAAAAGGTTCCCCGTTGCTGTGACCATTTCTTCCGGTCACCACTTTCCAGGTAATTAAAGAAAAGTCACTTTTCCCGTGCTCGGTCGGCCATTTTTATTTTTATATATATAGCGTATAACCGTTACGGATACAAAGAATATTTTTTAATTGTAGTCAAGTGAGACGGAAATGAATTGGCGTCCTTATTTTGACCGTTTTTAATTTTTTTTTTTCTGAAGAGGAAGTTGGCACCGAAGAAACAATACACAAATGAATTTGATCCATATAGATAAGATGAAGGATCATTTGTTTCTTATTTAGGGATTAATGACTCGATTTTGCTATAAATATGCGTTGTTGAGCTGAGGTTTTTAATTAAAATGTGATGTTGCCATGACATCTGCCAATTAGAATGTGGTTTTATTTTTTATTTTTTTTATTTCGTTCTAAATTTGTAATCTTAGAATTTTGTTTCGTATCTATGACAAGTGTAAATCCAATTAAAAGTTTTATTTTAAGGATTTTTATTTTTCACTTTTTGGTGTGTATATTACAAATTTAGGATTTAATTTTTATTAATTAAGGGTTAATTTTCGACAATTTAGATACCTCATTTTGGGGATTAAGACACTATTATTGAATTTTAGACTTTATTCATAAATTTAGACTTTTTTCATAAATTTAGACTTTTTTCATAAATTTAGACTTTTTTCATAAATTTAGACTTTATTCATAAATTTAGACTTTTTTCATAAATTTAGACTTTTTTCATAAATTTAGACTTTTTTCATAAATTTAGACTTTTTTCATAAATTTAGACTTTTTCCAAATTTAGACCTTTGTTCAATTGCTTTTTACCCAATTTTCATCACTTTTACCCAATTTTCATCACTTTTACCCAATTTTCATCACTTTTACCCAATTTTCATCCCTTTTACCAGTTTTTCATCACTTTTTACCCAGTTTTAATCACTTTTGACCCATTTTTATTCCATTTTACCCATTTTTTTACCCAATTTTTATCATTTTTTACCCAGTTTTCATCACTTTTCACCCTTTTTTATCACATTTTACCCATTTTTATCACATTTTACCCATTTTTATCACATTTAACCCAATTTTTATCACTTTTTACCCAATTTTCAGCCTAATATCCAACTTTCAGCTGAACTCAACCCCTTTATCTATGGTTTTTACGCTTCTATCCCGAAACCATTCAAGAAAAAACCGCAACCCAACACCATCACAGTCCACTTTCAACTCAACCATCAACATCACCACCCACACAAACATCGAAACAAAACCCCACTGACCCAACCCGAAACCCAACCACATCCGAATCCGAAGAATTCGACCCCATTACCCACAAATCCCGAGCCCACACCTTGTAAAACGAAACGAAAGAGCAAAACCGACACCAGCTTCATTCACCACTCTCCAAACCAAACCCAAAACGCAAAAAACATCCTTGAATGAAAAAAAAAACTCGTCTTCATAAAGGACAAATCCAAAATACAGGTATGAGAAATCAGTTCCCACATCACAATGCATCGTTTACATAAATAAAAAAAAAAAAAAAAAAAAAAATAAATATATATAAAAATAAATAAACAAATGGCGGGTGGCCTGCTCCTCTTTTGCAGCCAAGCACAGAATCGTTAGCCGAATGGCGACACAGATGAGAGATCGCATCTACATCGCATCTACATCGCATCTAACATCGCGCTCGCAGAACCCTTTGACTCTTAAATTGGAAATTCAAATATTCATCGATTCAAATCAAAAATATCATCAAGCGTCTCTTGTTGGGCTCCACGAGACATACCTGATGAGCAGAGAAGCAGAACATCCGCTTCTAATTACCCACTTCCTGTCAAGGGGCGCTTTTTTTCATCCCCCGGGGCTTGATTTAGGCCCTAAGACATGAAATAAAATATTCGAAAAGAAAAAAAATCTCAGGTGTAATTTTTTTTTTTTTTTTCGTTGTCTTTTGCTATTTTATTTCTCAGTATTTTGTTAGAAAA
>JH431251.1:85424-108407 GCA_000239455.1 Strigamia maritima
TGTAGGGTTGGGGATGGGGGAGAGGGAGGATGTGGTTGAATGAGTTGATGGTTTGGATTTAAGAATTCTGAATGGAAAAATAGATTTTGGAATTTAGATGTATAAATAAATAAAAGAAAAAGAATTTCATTTGGTTAATGGGATACAACTTATGGAAGGGATTTTAAGCTTACATTTACCCCACCCATATACATATTGATTTTGAATCTCCATTTTAATTATTAATACATAAATATTTATGCATTGTAACAGAACAGCCGATTTTTCTGAATTTGGATCTTTTTGTTAGCTATTTTATATTCATAAAAACTCTTATTTTGAGATCATTAGTTACGTCGTAACGTAATTCGCGCTAGATTAAACGACATCGCGCGACACCTTTCATCAAATTCCGAAAGCTTCAAATCTGATATTGCAGCGTGCCAGCGTGGTGACAAGCAGCAATCCGCTCCTGAAGCTCTCCCTGCAGTAGAAATGGCGTCTGTGGTAAATACGGGAATTGCATTATAATAGATTCAAAATCACTGTATTCTTATCAACGATCGAAAAACATTATAGAGAGAATAAATTCCATATAAATACCTAACTGTTTTATTTATTAATTGACTCGATTCGATGTAAACGTAATGTTGCGACGTCACTGTTTTGGGGGCGGCGCGTGTCCTATGACATTGATACATGAAAATAAAACAAAACAAAAACATCTCTTTTATTTTATTATTAATTGATTTCTCTATTATTTTAGCGAATGAGAACTGCGCGATGCCCGACAGACGAATTATCATTAACAAATTGTGTTGTTGTGTCCGAAGCGGATTTTCCCACTGATCAAATAAAGTAAAGAGATATTCAAATTTGAGTATTTGACATTTCAAAATATTAATTTAATTTTTTTTTTTTTTAAATTAGACATATTGAAGTCCAAGTTAACCCATCGAAGAGATACGTGTTTACGTGCAAATCGCATCATACTAACCTCCCAGGGACTGTTGCTTTCAGTCTTCCTCAGGTGCAAAATCAAAATACCAATAAAAAAAAAAAAATCGGAAAATCGAATCTAAAATTATTTTTATTTACAGAGGAAATGGGCCGCGTTGAATCTGAATCAAGAAATCGATGTTCGTCCGTATACTTTTAACACAAACACTCAATACCTAAGCAGCATTGTGTTTGAGGTCGATTTTTTACAGAAGAAAAAGTAAAAAAAAAAAAAAAAAAAAAAATTAAGTTTTTCTAACTAAAAAAAAATCTACAAATTGGAAAATCGTTTTGTTTGTGGTTTCAGTTCCACTTTGGAGCCGTACGACACTGACAAAATGGCGGCTGAATTTGTTCAGCAGTTCCCGAATCAAGCTTTTACAGTGACCCAGCACTTGGCTTTTGGCTTCTTGGATAAAAAACTGCTCGAATTGGTGGTGAAAGATCTCGAAGTTACTGACCTCGAAATGATTGCAGCTGGAAAAGCAACAAAACCTAAAAAAGTACATTAATTCGGTGTTTATTTTGTGGTAAATACTTATAAACTTTGTTTTAGACTAATCTGGGCCTCTGTTTACCGAACACGACTGTTATTTTTGAAAAGGCCGAAGGATCCACTATAATTTTAACGGGAAAATCTAAAGGGTAAATGATAAAATGACTAAAAATGAATATTTTCTAATGTTTTATTTCTTTTTTTGTTGTTTATCCATCATAGGAAGGTTGTGAGGCAGAGTATTATTAATCCGGATTGGGATTTCAATAAGATGGGAATTGGCGGTTTGGATAAAGAATTTTCAGCTATTTTTAGACGTGCTTTTGCATCGAGAGTATTTCCTCCTGAAATTGTGGAGCAATTAGGTTGTAAACATGTTAAAGGAATTCTCCTTTTCGGGCCGCCAGGGACAGGCAAAACACTTATGGCTCGACAGATCGGCAAAATGTTAAACGCTCGCGAACCTAAAATTGTTAATGGTCCTCAGATTCTCGACAAATATGTCGGTGAATCGGAAGCTAATGTACGACGCTTATTTGCTGACGCAGAAGATGAAGAAAAGAGGGTTAGTATGAAATAAAAATTTAAAATATATTTTTTTATTAACTAAATTGATTTTTATTTTAGCTGGGATCCAACAGTGGACTGCACATAATTATTTTTGATGAAATAGATGCAATTTGTAAAGCTAGAGGCTCAGTGGTATGTTAAAATGTAATTTAAAAAAAGAAAAGATGATTTTAATCATTTATTATTATTTTTTAGGCTGGAAATACTGGCGTTCACGACACAGTTGTCAATCAGTTATTGGCTAAAATTGATGGCGTTGAACAGTTGAATAATATTTTGGTCATTGGAATGACCAACAGGAAAGACATGATCGATGATGCACTTATGAGGCCGGGTCGTTTAGAAGTGCAAATGGAAATCGGTAAAATATATAAAAAAAAAAAATGAAAATAATTTTTAAAACCAAAATTAAAAAAAAAAACCTGAATTTCAGGGTTACCCGACGAACGAGGGCGAGCTCAAATTCTCAAAATTCACACTGCTCGGATGGTAGAATACGACAAACTCTCGGAAGAAGTCGATTTAGGCGAATTAGCGATGCTTACTAAAAATTTCAGCGGCGCCGAATTGGAAGGCTTAGTCCGTGCTGCGCAATCAACAGCACTTAACAGACTTATCAAAGTAAACAAATAAGACACTTATTTTATTAAATATATAATTTTATCTTTATTTTTAGGCATCGAATAAAGTCGAAGTGGATCCTGACGCAGGGGAGAAACTGAAAGTCAATCGAGGAGACTTTATGAACGCACTTGAGAATGATATAAAACCGGTAATTTTATTAATTTTTTTTTTTTTTGTTGGTATTTAATTTTTTTATTTATTTCAGGCGTTTGGAACGAGTGCGGAATTACTCGATCATTATCTCGCACGAGGAGTGATCAACTGGGGTTTACCCGTAGCGAGCATCTGGGAAGATGGCGCTCTTCTTATCGAACAAGCAAAATCTCCCGATTCCGCTGGACTGGTCAGCGTATTGCTTGAAGGAACGCCTAACAGCGGGAAAACGTCTCTGGCCGCGCAATTGGCCAAGAATTCGGATTTCCCATTCCTCAAAGTCGTGTCTCCGGAAGATATGGTCGGATTCACCGAATCTGCCAAATGCCAGCACATTCGAAAGGTTCATTTAACTTCGAAGAATTATTTTTTTTATATGTTTTTATAATTTTTATTATTTCTAGACTTTTGACGACGCATATCGGTCCCAACTCAGTTGCATCTTAGTCGATAATATTGAACGTCTTTTAGATTATGGACCCATCGGTCCTCGCTATTCTAATCTAGTCTTGCAAGCTTTACTAGTACTCCTCAAGAAGGAACCTCCAAAAGTACGTTTTACTCTCATTAAACACTAGTTCCGCCTTTGACATTTGATTTGCCTACATTGAAATTATTTCCAGGGTCGCAAACTTCTCATTTTGTGCACATCCAGTCGCCGCCAAGTGCTGGAAGAAATGGAAATGTTGTCGGCCTTCACAGCCGTGCTTCACGTTGCTAATTTGTCTACGGGTGAACACTTAATGTCGGTACTTGAGCAGACGGATTGCTTTACCAAAGAAGAACTGCAGAGACTCGCACGCAAAGTTGAGAAGAAACGGGTTTGGATTGGAATTAAAAAGCTGCTCGCACTTATTGACATGGCGCGACAAGTAAATATTACTTTTATACTAAATTTAAATATATTTAATATATATTTAATGTATACGTTTTGTTTTAGTCGGGCGAATATCGCGTTGCCAAGTTCTTGTCCAAGTTGGAAGAAGAAGGCGCTTTGGAGATGACTGCACCGTAAATGCATTCCCATTGACTACTTAGTCTTTCATTTCTTTCATTCCATAGATGTACCATAGATGTAGAACGGTGTCTTCAATGCATATCGCCATCATTGTTGAGTAATTGTATAAATATTAACTTAAATCATGCGTGTATACAATGTATGTCTAGCACTTAAACATTCCACTATCGTGATCTAACTGTAGGACTAATTTATTTATTATTGTAAATTTTGAGTCTATTGTTGCGATTTCACATAGATTTTTATTAAGTGAAATGTTGAAATATAACCGATAATGTTGACTGGTTCAATATTCCTCAGTAATGTGTGTAATCAATGTAAAACAAATATTAAAAATTAATTAAACAGTATTATTTGATCAAATCAGTTTTTAATGGTGCAAGAATGATAAATTTGAAAATTACACTCAAAATATATAATTACTACATCTTGTTTTTTTTTTTTAAATACATGAGAACTTGATTTCAGAGTTTAATTAACATCTTAAAAAGCTCAAAAGAAAAAGAAATATCCACTTAAGAGTGAAAGTCGAATTCGTCAGTTTTTTTTATTTACGAGAAAAATTACTTTCCATGTCATTATGTCCTCGCTGAATGTTATAAATATTACTTTTAATTCGAGATTCAACCGTTGAAATCGCGGCGGCCTTGTTTAGAAACGGCCTAAAAATATTTTAAAAAATAAAAAAAATTATTAGAAATTCTGAAACAAATAATAATTGTATTTTTTAAACAATACTTCAAGAAAAGAGCTCCAGCCGATCTACTTTGCTCCTCCAAACTGCTTTCGTGCTGTTCTTCCTTGCGATAACGTTGGACATTTTTATTACGTTGTTCCTCGCGCCATTTTGCATTTTCCAACATCTCCTGTCGTTTCTTTTCCATATCTTTGGGCATCAATTTACTATAGAAATTTTAAAAAAATAATATTAATTTTTATCAATTTTATAATAAGTTTTTTCTTCTTTCTTTACCGACGAGGTTGCGACGAAGGGGACCGTGAACGAGATGGCGAGCGCTGCATCTTGACCTTTTCAGGAGTCGCTTGCTTTCGGTGGTATCGTTTCTCCGAAGCTGCGAGCAATTTTCGTGTTTCCTAAACAAAATAAATAAATTTTTATTAGTAAAATGATTATTAAAAAAATGAAAACAATTGAATTACAATGCGGCCGTAAGTATTGGAACGGGTGTAGCCATCTTCCTCTTCAAATTCATTCCTCGATCTTCGGTCACTCGAATGTTTATTCAATTTCGATTTATGATGCACGTGGCTTCCCTCACTGCTGTCCGATTCACTGGTACTGCTCTCCCGCTTTCGTCTGCTGCTTTCTTTATGATGTTTCTTGTGCTTCTTGCTCTTTTCTCTATATTTCTTATCCTTTCTCTTCTTACTCGATTTTTCCAGCTGCTCTTTCAACTAAAAATCAAATTTACAATTAAAAATCGTCATTAACATTAAAAAACAAAAAAAACAATTATTTTCTTACAAGTAGCTGCAACTGCTTCATTCGCACGGGATTATTAAGTAACTGCTTCTTATTATCTTCCTCTTTCTTCCGTATCACGTATAATGGATCCTCGCGAATTTTATTCGCTAAATCTACCACTACGTTATCAGCTGGACCAAACAAGGAATCAGGTACATTATTATCTAAATTTAAACATAATATTAATAAAAGAAATTTTAAAAAAATGTAATTTTTAATTAAAATTTACCATCAGTTGGTAAAGTGTTGTTCTCAGTTTGGGCCAATTCAAAAGCCTTGTCAACTGGACGTCCCAAAAGGTAATCTTCACGGTTCACCATCGCTTGTGGTCCCTGATACATCCAGTCCAGTCTTTCTTCACGTTTTCTAATAAAAAAAAATAAAAAAAAATTATATTCCAATCGGCGCAAAAATAATAACAAAATCTTACTTGACAATTCCTTTATTCTCGGCAAACTGTCGCATTTCTTGTCTCGTTCGTTCTTCATCCAACTCCTTTTGAAGTTGTTCGATCTTCTTTTGCTCCGCTTCATGTTTCTGTTCGGCTTTCCACACCCGTTCGATATTTTTAAGCGTCGATGGATGCCATGATTTTTTCAAATTCTGAAAGTACAAAACAAAAACAAATTTCGGCCATTACGATACCATTTTCATAGAAATTAAACGCTTCATTATCAGATCGAAATCCTTACCAAATCTCCTCCTCCCATCTTGAAATGTCGAATTACACGTCTTAAATGGTTTTAGTGCGATTGATACACTGGATAAACAAAACAAGCACCCACAGATTGTGCTTTAAATGTAACTCAAACGAAATAGGACTTATGGTAAAGCGACCTCTTGTGGAATTTGCTAAATGCGTTTCTGAGAATTTGACGTCATACAAACGTCACTTCCTGTTTTTTTCCATATTGACTCACTCATCAAAACAGCGGATTACATTTACAATTCTTTTTCTTTTTATTGTAATTAAGCTACACAATAGTGCATGATAAAATTTCACTACAGCTTTTAAAAGTGACACACATTGGATAGAAAGAAAATATAACTATCCTTTCTGTACATTCAAAATGTCCACACAAAAAAAGAAATATACATGGTATTGGTGATGAATAAAAAGAATACAATGAAGGAAACGAATTGACACTTTATCTGAAATCAAAACGAAAAAATAAACGTTCTGGTCCCCCACAACAAAAAATAATTCGAAACTAAGCAAATTGAAATGAAAAACCGCCTGGAAATTGTTGAAATCCGCTTTGAGGGCCCCCAGCATGCCCCTCGAAATTGAAATGTCCAGGTCCACCACCAAAAAATGCTTGAAATATATTGTTCGGATCTATATCTAGAGAAAGTGATACACATTAAAAAACACAAAACACGTATCATGAATTAATTTACCTGAAAAACCTTCGGCTTCTTCTAAATCGTGTCCATTATCGTACCGGGTACGTTTTTTCGGATCTGATAAAATCCCATAGGCTTCCCCTACTTCTTTAAATTTCTTTTCCTGTTCTCGTTTTATATCATCGGTTGCATTTGCATGTCGGTCCGGATGATGATCGAGCGCTCGTTTTCTGTACGCTTTACGTATATCATCGACGCTCGCATTTTTCGCAATTCCCAAAATTTTATAATAATCCTTCCGTTTGCTTTTCTTCAACTCTTTCTTTGCATCTCGTAATAATTGTTTATATTCACCATTTTTAGAAAATTCCAATACTTTCTCGTAATCACGAACGGCTTCTTCAAACATTTCCAAATCCATATGACTAGCAAACAAAAAAATATTCAGAACAAATTCATTAAATAAATAATAAAGTCAATATCAAACCATTTAGCCCTTCGTAGATACGCTTTTTCGTACGCGGGATCCAGCGAAATTGCTTCGTTGCAATCTTTCAAGGCATCAGTCAATTTGTTTATCTATTTTAAAAAAAAATCAATATAATGTAAATAAAAAAGAAAAAAATAACATTAAATATTAAACTCACTTTTGAGCATACAGTAGCCCTGTTGAAGTATATTTTAGCGTTCGTCATAACGTTTTTTGGATCGATGAGAAGTGCCTGAGTGTACATATCGTATGCTTCTTGAAACCGACCACTTTTAAAAGCAGTGTTTCCAGCTTCTTTCTTCCCTTTTAGTTGCTTGGCTCTCTAAATAATCAAAAACAAATAAATAAAATGTCCCCATAAATGAAAAAAATAATTTGTAAAACTCAAACCTTGTAAATTTCTTGACCTTTTTGATGATCAGGGGCTAATTTGAGTACTTTTTGGAAATGTTGAAACGCTTTGTCTACATTGTCTTGATAATATAAACACATTCCTCTTACATATATGGCATCGGCATTGAAAGAATCCTTTTGAAGAATGTCGCTAAAACAAATTTTTTTTTATTTATTAATTTTATGCTTTAATATGTTTTAATATTTACTTGGCAATCTCGGTAGCTTCGTCGTGCCTTCCTAGAAATGCCAAGCATTCGGCTTTTACGAGTTTGAAAGTCGTACATGCAACGCCGTATGAGAGAGCACGATCCATGCAGAAAACAACCTGTAATAAAATACATAAAAACAAAATTTATTATTTATAACATAAATAAAAACAAAAAAAAAAAAAAAATCATTTTTTTACCTTTCTAAAATCCTTTAAATCATACGCCTTCTTTCCTTCTTCTTCAAACTGACGTAATTGATTTGCATTTTTAACCTTAAAAGTAAATAAAAAAACATTAAATTTTGTGAATAAAATTAATAAACAAATAAATAAAAATCTAAAACTCACTTCTGCTTCGATCGCCAGTGAATTTGGATCTAAAATTTTGGCTTTTTCTAGAACTCTTAATGCAGATGCGGCATCCCCGAGTGCAATATGACATTTCGCTTCTCTAACATAACCCTGATTAAAAATAAAAATAAAAATAAAAATAAAAAAATTTGAATTTATTTCAGTTTATTTATCTGACAATTATTTACCTTTGCAAAATTTTCATCGAACCGTACAGCTTGTCTCGCATCTTCCAGAGCCTGTTTATAGCGATTGAGCATCATCTGACAAGCAGCACGGTTGCCGTAATAGGAAGCATTTTCCGGACATAAATCTACAAAACATTATAATAATTATCGTCCATTCTGATTTTTATCTGTTCCGGAGGAAATGTCAGACAAATGGGTTAATTCCTAGTACTGTCTAGGTCGCAATTGCCATAGGTAAATGACCTTTTTAAGTGTTTTAAGTGTGTTTTGTCTGACATTTTTATCTGTTTGTTTATTTTTATTTTTACCAATGGCTTCGCTGTATAATACTAATGCATCGTTGTAGTTTTTTAATTTGTACTGCTGATTTCCATCTTCTTTTTTATTTTCAGCTTGTCTAAAAAAATAAATAAATAAAAAAAATTAATTATGTTGTTTTCAAAATTCATACGAAATAACCTCATCACCTGACACATTTCAAGTTTAAATTAAAACCAGTAATTTACCTGACCTACCTACACCTGACAATTTCCAGGTTATGTATTTTATTTTTTATTTTTATTATAAAAAAACACTTTTTTTTTGTTGTATTTTTTTAAGCTAAAACCTTGGCACGTGATACAATAAGCCTCTTATAATATAATATTTTTTTTTTTAATTTTTTTTTAACATCTTCAAGGTCCCCCAAGCAGAACAAGGACAAATGTTACGAAGTTGAATGAAATAAATAAAAACTAACACCCGTTCATATACAATGGCACACATTCTGAATTGTCTGAAAGAATTACTGTTATTAATTTTCACAATTTCGTGCTGCCATTTTGGTTCGAATTTTTACTTCCGTAAGCGAATTTTTTTTTTTTAAAGTCAAAAACATGATTCATCAACACATTACCTGTTGTAGAATGTTAAAACTGGAAAATTACAAAATATAACTTGATATAATAATTTTCTCTCACTCATATTAATTTTCAAAATTTCGCTCTTCGTCACAAGGAGGATTTTTTTTTTAAAAATATTTTTCAAATTTACCGCAAGGAGAAATTAATAATAAAGGCGCTTTCATTATTTATTTCTTATAAAACACTTCCATTTGTATCCGGGAAGTTTTCTGGAAGTATCCCACATATTTTCCTCTAATTATACGTCAGAATAATTAATTCTAACTGCTATTAGGTATAAAATACTTAAATATGTACGTAAAAAATACAAAAACTGAACCAATCTTCATATTTTCATTAAATTTCGACGATAACTGTGATTTACCATTTATTTCTAACTATTTTCTGATCTTTTTAGGTGTTTGGACATCAAAACAAACAGTAATTTGGTTTATTTTAACATTAATTTCGGAGGTAACCCGAACCCAGACTGAACTAGCGCATCAAAACATTGAAAATTGGAGGAGAAGCAGGATGCTTATATTTACAAACAAACTGCAGTAATGGATTGAATTACTAGCAAAACAATAGACATAATCTCTGTGGGAAATTCTGCGCAGCATAACGGCATACGCGTGTTAATCCAGTATTGGGAAAAAATGTAATTAGGGCTAATTCGTTTATGTGTGATTATACAGTACTTAAAGAGTTCACACTTATGATTAAGTGTGCGGGATTTTTTTTCTACTTACTCGTCTTTGGTTAAAATATCTGTTTCCAACATTGTACGCTTAGTTTTGGCCCAGCTTGGTATATTAGCCATAATGGAATAAGAGAGAGATCAGAGTCTACTCTAATCCAATAGAGGTCCGTGCTAACCACGACCTGCAGTTTATGCTTAGTGAGGTATGTTGGAGTTTTTGCCGCTAGGTGGCGATATTTATCACTTAATCGATTCAAGTTTTTAATGATTATGATGGATGGTGAATAATTACTGTAAGAAAAACGACGTAAAGAAGAGAAAGAGAGACTAGATCGATTGATCAAAATCGAGCAACAGAAAAATCACCGTTTTCAATGAATTCAACAGCTTTATTACGAATTTTAATCAAAAAACAGAAATAAACACTAAATAATTTACATTTTTTATTTACTTTTACTTAGAAATGTGCGCAGCGTCAACAGTTTATCGTTTTGGCCGAATTTAATCTGCTTTTTCAGATGGTATGAAATTTTAAGTTTTGTTTTAATTGTCAGGTAAAATTTGTAAGAAAATGATAAAAGTTTAAAATTGTTAATTTTTTTGCCAAAAAATAAACCGAAATTACCGTAATTCTGCAGCCGGTTAATGTGGAATTTCGGATTACCGTAATTTTGCATTCGGTTAATGTGGAATTTCGGATTACCGTAATTTTGCATTCGGTTAATGTGGAATCTTGGTTTACCGTAATTCTGAAGCCACTTAATGTGGAATCTCGGATTACCGTAATATATTAAAAATGTAATTAATATGATTTATTACAAAGGTAATACATTTTAATCAAAATCAAAATGGAGTTTCAGCCTTTTAGGATTGGACCATCATGAGCACTCCAATCATTAAAACTACCTGCATACAGCCTGGTACTATAAAATAAACAAATAAAATCATTTAATTTTTGTGCTACAACATATTAAATCAACTTGACCTGATATATCCTAATTGTATGGCTGTTTGTTGAGCATTTGTAGCTCTTTTTCCACTTCTGCACGAAAATACTATTGTGTCTTCAATTTTTGGCTTGTTTGCTCCATATTTCGTTTGAAAAGCATCTTGTTCCATTTCTAAAGCTTCTCGTAACTCTGCAACTGAAGAAATTCAAATTTTAATATGAGACATTAATTATTAAAATATTAGAAAATTACCTGGAATGTTTATAACACTGGGATAAGGCAATCTGCCGTCGACTGATAATTCCTTAGGAGTTCGCACATCGATAAATGTCACATTTTCAGTCTCTAATAAATGTTTCAATTCTTCAAATTCTATATCTAAAAATGATGTCATTAGTTATTATTGAAATGAGTCTTTTAAAAAAACTAGATTTACTTTTTCCACAGTCTGAAGCTCTACAGACAACGCTTTTCCTTGCTACCACTGCCATTATCGAGAATAATAATATTATTGTCTCGATTATCTTCATACAGCAGCCATTGTTTACTTTTGTAGTATATGCAATTGGAAGAAGAGGTCAATCCTATTAAATAATAAAAATTTAATTTCAATAAGAGTGATTTTGTAAAAATTATTTTAAAATTTAATTCTATTTACAGTCATAAAATTAATTTTTTTTTTAAAAAAGTTTAACATTTTTACTTACATTTTAGTCACCAGCTGGAGTAGGCAAACAATAATGGCGGTTAATGTGTATAAACAAAACTGAGAATCATGATTTGTTAGAACTTGAAACTAAACTCAGCTAGCACCTTGAAACACCCAGAAAAAGATCATTGATTATATAACAGTGTTCTTGTGAGTATATTTATAAATCTATCAGTTACGTCACGACCACTTAAAGCCAGCGAATCGAGGTAAACCTAAAAGAATTCACATCTAAAAATAGCAAATTGACAAACCAAGAATAAACAAATGCTCAAAAAGTGAAAAAGACAAATGAATCGTCACGTAACTCATATATGAACGTTTGCGCATTCTTTTTTTAAACTCAAACCACAAATGAATTTTGTAAATTTGACATTTGTTGCAGCTAAAATGTCTTCGAACTCAAAGTCTGATGACGACTTGGTCAACAATGTCCGAACTAAACTCAACAGAGAACGTATCAAGCTTTGGGAACCCCCATACTCTTTAGAAAATGGTCTCAAGGGCATGTATCCGGAGGTACAGTATGAAATTCAAGTGATAGAGTTTTGATCGAAATTAAATTTGAATGATTGACTTCGATATGTTTATTTTTTATAACAGGGCATGGTGGCTCGATATTCAACCGAGATGAAAGTTGATCCGGAAAAAATGGCTTCGATTTTAGAGCAGTTGAGAAAGCATTCCGTGAGTAAATTACAGGCGAGGAAGAAACTTAAGGACTCGGGACTTACAACTTTGATCGTTAAAATAGCTGGAAAAATTAATTTGGAGGTAATTTGTCTATAAAAATATATATTTTTTTTCTTTTTTAATTTCATCTTCTTTTTTTCATCGTAGAAAGTGGAATTTCCAATTGAGATCAGCCTTCAATCGTTTGGATCCGCTTTGCGAGAAATCGTGTCAACTGAATCAAAATTTCCAGTGAATCGTCTGAAACTTATCGGTTGTGGTCATGTTATTGTTGACGACGCCCCTTTGTTTAACCAGCATATTCGGGTGTGTATAAATTCGAGTTACCAGGAGTAAAATTCGATTTTTTAAGAATGTTTTTATCTCCGTAGCCGGATTCGCAAATTATGGCGATAATTCTAACGGAGGCGGAAGCCGCTGAAAAAGCAAAGGAAGACGAACGGCGCCGTTTACAAGAAGCTCGAAAAGATGCCGAAATCCTGTCGTCTCAATCTTATGGTTAGAATCGGCACTCAAATCACCCGTTTACACAAATACGAAAAACAAACACTTAGCTTTTCGCGTGTTTCTTCTTTGTTTTGTTTTGGTTTTGTACAAAATTTCAAGTTTCTAGCTGCAGATTTATTGTAGCCAATAGTTTATTTATTATTAGATTTCAATTGCGTGCCTCAGGGATTTAAATTGAAAATCTTTTAAAGTATATTTACATATTTTAAACGAGCTTTTTTTTTTTTTGAAAGAAAAAAAATGCTTTTGTACTTGTACAGTAGATAATAAAGGTGTAGCTTACGAAGCGTGAATACAAAATAATCGAATCTTTCAGGTGACGAAGAAGACAACTACGTTCAAATTGCTGACCAAACGGGCCAACCAATTAATCTCCCAAAATCAGAAAAAAGGTTTTAAAAATCGCCCCTTAATCGGTTCGCGTAAATCAATTGTGTCGTTAACATTTTAGGCGTTGACATTAGCGATGACTTTACATGAGCGTGGAAAAGCGGCTTTAAGAAGAAAAGAGTACGAGTATTCCTTGTTGTTACTTCTCGAAGCTGATGAAGAGTTCAGGTATTAAATATATTTTTAGATTTTAAAATTTCAATGTTTTTATATTTTTAATTTCTTTATAAATTAGTAAATGCCGATCCAGTATTTTGAATTCAGTTGATAATTATGCGCTTTTGTGCTTGGATATCAGTTGGTGTTACTTGTGTTTGAGAAGTGTGGAGCATTTGCCCGACGCAGGTTGAATTTTAACGATTTTTTATTTAATGTTTTAAATTTGGATTTATTTATTCATTTATTTAAGATTATCGGTTACGACATTGCGAAGAATCTCTTAATCGTAGTTACGGCGTAAATCTTGAAAGACTCGAGGCTTTAAAGGTTTGAAGGATATTTTTTTTTAATGGATTTACCGTATATACTCGCGTATAAGTCGACCCGACTTAAAATGGGTCAAAAACCATTGACCCGCGTATAAGTCGGATTGGAAGAAAAATACCAAAAATCCTCGACTTTATACGCGAGCACATAGGTATTCACAAATCACGTCCGTTCAACGTTCAGGCCACCCTGTAGGTGGCCTATGGGGTGGCCTGCAAGTTATACGGACGTAATTTGTAAAAATCTAAAAAAAAAAATGTTTGTTTCTTTGACTCGCGTATAAGTTGAATTTGGAAAAATAGGCCTAGATTTGGTCCAAAAATCCTCGACTTATAGGCGAGTATATACGGTATTTTTTTTTTTTTATGGATTTTATTGTAGGGGAATTCTAGTAACGAACAAGCGTTATTAATGAGGCTACATTTGTTGCAAGGGATTGTAGCTTATTATCACGGGCATTATAGTCAAGCAACAGCTTTTTTTTGCAAGGTTGAATCTGAATTGAATGATTTGAAAGTGGATGATGGTAAATTATCACATGGTAAGTAGAATTGTATTTGTGAAATGAAAATGGAGGTTTTTAAGTTATTTTTTTAAATTTCAGTAATGGCTATGGGATTTAAGGCAACGGAAGCGCGATTAGCGTTACGTCATGCACGAGGCGATGTGGAAAGAGCCGTTACGTTAATTATTCAAAAAAGAGAAGTAAGTTAGCTTTTATTTGTCCGACAAAATTTTGATAGTTTATTAAATAGGAAAGGGCTGAAAGGAGGAAAAAAGAAGCGGAACAAAGAAGAAATAAGATGTTGGCAAAAATGCTAGGGAATACGGTGAATAACGAAATGTGAGTACACTCGAAGGACTAATGAAATTAACTTTTATTAATTAACTATTCATTTTAAACAGATTGGATGTGGATATGTATAATTCCTTAATAAGCATGGGGTATTCAGCAATTGCCGCTAGAGAAGGTTTAAAGCAAGCGAATAACAACTTGAATATGGCAATTGAGGTAAAATTAAATGATCTCGGTACGAAATTTAACTAATTACAATTGTTTAAAAAAAAAGCTTTTGCATAATAATCCTAATATGATGTCACTGCGGGAATTTGCGGGTCCATCTTCGTACTGTAATTCAGACGCAACTGTAGCACAAGTAAGATTTGAAAATCTCAAAATTCAAATAGTTGATTACGTTGATTACGTTGATTATTTAAGGTCGCTTCACTCGGTTACGACGGTACCCTCTCGCGACAAGCTCTGCAATTATGCAACGGAAATATCGAATGTGCAGTTGCTATGCTCGCGCAAACAAGTATATATTTTTTTAATATGGAATTTGTTTCTGATAATTTTTGGGATTAATTAATTGTTTTTAAGGATCGCAACCGGATCAGCGATCGAGTGAGGAATTGGCTCGAGAGCAGGAAGCGTACGAACGTATACGAAAAGACGTACCCGACGACGAAGAAGCTCATCTAGACCTCACGTTGGAAGACGAGATGAATTTTCTGGCAGAGTATAAAGTTCTGTTGGAACACGCTCAAGCATCTTAGTTCTATTTACACGACAAATATTTCTATTTTGTGTAATTAACCAAGTGCCATTATCAAGTAGTTTAGTTTTTATAATCTGTTTACTATGGTAAATAGATTTATTCTGTCTTTTTATAATGATATTATGCAAAAAGGTTTATTAAAAGTGACTTTTTTTAAAAAAATTGGTTTGTCATTAATGGATCGGTTGACACCATCCTGGAGAAAATGTTCCGTTCCAATGAATTGGATTTCCTTCAGGATCGTTGGGTAAATGTATCGATGGAACGATTTTCTTTTGATATTGAAGTAATCTATTTAGCATGAATGCTGCTTTTTCAGGCTGCAACGTTGCCAAATCGTATTTTTCTAATGGATCGACTACAAAGTAAGTTTGTTAAATGAAATTTTATTTTATTTTCATTTTTAACCGCCATTTTTATACTTTTTAGATTATACAGCTGAGGTAGTTGTACGGGTGGTTTAGTTTTCGACCATTCTTGAATGACTACAGTGTAACGACCAGTTGCATCCGTAACTTCAGGGGCAGGATACCAACCACTGGGTTCACCCGCATCACCCACGATTAATTTATAATCGTCTATTCTAAAAGAGATATGGAAAATCAGGTGATTTTTAATTAAGATAGAACTAAGTTACCGTATCGCAGCACCGTAAGCATTCGTATTATCAATGTTATATACAAATTCACGTCTGTTTGAGGGCTGATCTTCGCTCAGCATGGGCCATTGATTTACTCCATCAATATCATCGTCTGAAACAAACAATTTGAATTTGAAAACAAACAAAAATGGCGATTGGAAGATAAATTACAGACCTGGTTTTCCACCAGCGAGTGTAATAAATGTTGCGAACCAGTCAACAGCATGAATAAGTCTAATAATAGGTAAATTCAATAATGTATTGTATACTTTGAATATATTTACTTATTGCTGACGTATCCCTTTATTTTAAGCAATGGACTATGTACAAATGCTGGTCCCCGAGTACCGCCCTCCCAAATAGTATCTTTGTTACCTCTGAGAGGCCAGTTATTTCCTCCGTACAAGTTTTGACCGCCATTCTGAAATATTTTCTTTAATTTTTACATTTTTTTTAGTAATTTATTTCTTATTACATCTGTAGTGAAAACCACAAGTGTATTGTCATAATGGCCGCTATCTTTAAGAGATTTTATAATTTTTCCAACACCTTCATCCATTGCAGTTACCATTCCTTAAAAAAAAAAAAATTACTAAAAACACTTATTGCTACACTGGTGATATAATAATACCTGAAAATTTTTTTCTATATTCATTTTTGATGTTCGGGTACAAATCCGTGTAGTTCTGCGGTACCTCCAAGGGTGCATGGACTGCTTGGAAAGCTACGTAGAGGAAAAATGGTTCATGTTTTTGGCTTTTAATGACATTAATAGCTGCTTGAGTGAAGAGAAACTAATGTAAAACGTAGTAAAATGAGTAATTTGATTCGAATTGTACGTGATTTAATGCCTACGGTTGAGTATGTGCCATTAAATTCCCATCCTACTTTATCATTCAACCGGAAGTCATAACCGGAATAAGAATCTATAAATTAAATAAGAAAAAATTAAATTAGTTGATGTGAATGTTGAATCAAATCAAACCGTTAGCTGGAGTGTTATTTCTCGCACACACATGACTATAATACGTTTCTTCGCCATTGTAGTAGCCGAAGAACGATGTAAACCCTCGATGATTTGGAGTATAAGCCCAAGAACAAAACCCAAGATGCCATCTATGAAGTAAAACAAGTTGATTCGTGAGTAATTAAACGAGTTTTTACTTAAAATGACATTGATTTCACTAAGATAAATTACTTTCCAACTAAATACGTATTGTATGCAAGACCAAGAGATTGCAGTCTTCGGCTATGGTTTCCAAATACACAGATAAAAGGGTCGGGATCAGAACCGCGAGATCCATAACCCCGAGATGGATCTCGCGGTAATGAATATCGCGTTTTTGCATAAATCCAAATATGCATACTCGCGGTTCTGCATAAATTTAAATCTCGCTTTTAAATTAATATGCATAACCGCGAGATTTTTTAAATTGTTTTTTAAGTTTTTGATTAAGTTTTTGAAGTTAATTTTAACTTCAAATGTTTTTAACTTTCAAATTCAATGTAATTGAACTTTTTTTTGTTAAGTTTTTGATTAATTTTGAAGTGCCAGATTGCCAGAACGCACCAGAAAACCCGTTTGCGCCTGTGGCGCCTGATTCACAAACAACCTCATCAAGACTGGTTACAAGTTTAAAGAGGACACCAAAGCGCGCGAAAACAACAAAGTACAAGTTTTATTGAAGACTGGCTAGTCACGTGCTATACGGTAAACGTGGAAATTTTAAAATATTCAAAAATTTCTCACAATTAATAAATGCCCACAATAAAAACCTTAAATAATAATAATAACAATTCAATTGTTTTATTTACGGCAAAAAAATATGTCTCGCGATTCTGCAAACTCGCGCTTCTGATAATAATGAAATCTTGCGCTTATGAATAAAAAATAAATAAAAAAAAAATTTTACTCTCGGTTATGCAGACTCGCGGTTCTGCACATTTCTTGTCTCGCAGTTCTGCATATTTTTTTAATCTCGCGCTTCTGATGTGTCCCCACAGATAAACCTATTGGCTCCAAAGTACGGATAACAAAATTCTGCCAAATAGATTTAAGCTTGATTTTCTATGGCTATTAAATTGTACCATAACACACAATGGACTTGAGGCAAGCGAAATTAAGTAAACTAAACACAGGAAAATTTGCTTTACAAATATTACAACACTTACTTTCCTACTAATGTGGTTTTATAGCCTAAATTAGACATATATTGGGGTAAAATGAGAAAATGCAGAGGAATTCCAGCAGCTTTGAGGGGGTTAAGAACCCCATGCTAAAGCAGAAATACATGACAATTCTTTTAAAATATTAAATAAAACTTTTCTTACTTGTAATCCCACTCTGAAAGGGTAATATCCGGTCATAAACGAAGCTCGTGAACTGTAAACAAATTGATTTTTAGCACTAGCACATTCTTTTTCTTTTTTAAGAATAACAACTTACGGGGTGCACAGGGGTTGAACGTACGACTGGTTTAAAATAACGCCTTCGCTCGCTAATCGATGTAAATTCGGGGTTAGGATATCCGGATTATTCCAACTAATGTCATTCCATCCCAAGTCATCCGCAACGATGAAAACGATGTTTGGTTGGCGTTTTTTTTCGTACATCAGACCGAAATAAATTGTATGTACGAGCAACCCAAAGATGGCAGAAATTAAGATTCCTCCTGACAGAAGCCATTTTGGCATTTCCGTGGGAGAGAGGAAACAAAGTGGAGTGTATTCAAATTCAAAATAATGAGTCCAAAATGTGCTGACATGTGGTCAGCACGAGGGTTAAGATTCAACTGATTTATTACACAAAAATATACAAGGGGGCGCTGGGCACCCGGAAGTGACCACTGAGTGGTCACTTGAAAGGTATAACAAAAAGGTGGTGTACAAACACAACACAAAGTTCGGTTTAGGTTATCAGTACGTGCATTCAATCCTGAAAAGGAAAAGTCACTTCTCCTTATCTGCCTTATGGAAAAGTGACTTCTCAATGAACACACTTAAATTGTTCATGCATTCTCATATGTAATATCCCAAGAGCTAGGGAGATTCTTGGTTAATCATTTGAGTACGAGTTTTATTGCGAGGTAAGATCACGAGTGCCCGCAGGCACGAGTGGTCTTACAGAAGCAAGAAAACATGATTCACCGAGATTAATCTCCCGGAATCGAGGGGTATTCGGGAAGAGAATTTTTTGACCCTGGTCAGATTTGACCCAACATGGCCTTTGCAGTGGTCCAATTTTAATGGTTTTTAAAGTTAAAAATAATACCAAAGTTAAAAATGGTACCAAAGTTAAAAGTGGTACCAAAGTTAAAAATGGTACCAAAGTTAAAAATGGTACTAAAGTTAAAAATGGTAATGTTTGGAGTCGAGAAAAATAAACGATCTAATCGTTTCCAAGATGGCTGCCACTTTTGTTAGCACTGAGCAGGTGCAGTAAAGTGACTTCTATAAGGCAAAGAAGTGCGTTGTGTTTGCCTTTTCTCTTAAGTCCTAAGTCACTTCTATAAGGCAACTATGACGTAAATTACATCATATTTGCCTTTCAAAAGTCATTTCGGGCAAATAAGTGACTTTTCTTTTCAGGATTGAATGCACCTATAGTGTGTTTATGGGCCAAAGAATTAAAGTAGTTTTAAAAAGCTATCTGTTTATATTAAAAGTGATTTTGTTTAAAATTGACTGAATTAACACCATCCGGGTGAAAAAGTTCCGTTCCAATAAATTGGGTTTCCTTTAGGATCGATGGGTAAATGTATCGATGGAACCATTTTCCTTTGATATTGTAGTAATTTATTCATCATGAAAGCTGTTCTTTTAGGCTGCAACGATGCCAAATCGCATTTTTCTAATGGATCATCTAGAAAAACAAAGTTTGTCAATTCGAATTTCAATCTTGCTTTTGTTTTTGTAAATATTTAATGTTTTATTTTTATATAAATTACTTTTTAGATTATACAACTGTGGGTAAAATACGAGTGGGTAAACTTTTGACCACTCTTGAAACGTCACAGTGAAGAGATCACTTGTGTCCATTGCAACTGGGACAGGATACCAACCATTAGGTTGACCCGCATCACCGACGATTAATTTATAGTCGTCTATTCTAAAAGAGATATAGAAAATCAGGTGATTTTAGTTAATTTTAAAAATAGTATTGAGTTACCGTATTGCAGCGCTGTACACTTGCGTATTATCAATATTATAAACTAATTCGCGTCTATTTGAGGGCTGATCTTCGCTCAGCATCGGCCATTGATTTACTCCATCAATATCATCGTCTGAAACAAACAATTTGAATTTGAAAACAAACAAAAATGGCGCCTGGAGGGTAAATTATAGACCAGGTTTTCCACCAGCGAGTGTAAGAAATGTGGCGAACCAGTCAACGGCATGAATAAGCCTAAAAATAGGTAAATTTAAATTTAGTTAATTTTTATTTTTTTAATTTGAATATATTTACTTATTACTGACATATCCCTTTATTTTAAGCAGTGGGCTATGAACAAATGCTGGTCCTCGAGTACCGCCTTCCCAAATGGTGGCTTTGTTACCTCTGAGGGGCCAGTTATCCCCGCCATTCTGAAATAATAATTTATTATCTTTTAAAATTTTAAAATTTATTTTTTTGTCACATCTGTAGTGAAAACCTCGAGTGTATTGTCATAATGACCGGAATCTTTAAGAGTTTTTATTATTTTTCCCACGCCTTCATCCATTGCAGTAACCATTCCTTGGAACGAAAATAATTAACGAAACCGATATTACATCACTAACAGCGATAATAATACCTGAATATATTCTTCTATATACATTTGTAGTATTCGGATACAAGTCGGAGTATCTTTGCGGAACTTCCAAAGGTTCGTGTACTGCTTGGAAAGCAACAACGAGGAAAAATGGTTGATCTTTTTCGCGTTTGATGACATTAATAGCTTCTTGAGTGAAGAGGAACTATGAAACGTAGTGAAAAAACTGAAATTGGTAATTCGAACCGTAATGGTTAGTTTACATTAGACAGTTTGCGATTTCTCGTACGAGACTGAAAACAAGATTTAAAAAAACGAAATTTTTTAGAAAATTTCGTTTTTTTAAATCTCGTTAATAAAATGTCGTATTGTGTGTTTGCGATTTGTCACGAAACGTGTTACATACGACACACAAATCGGCGGCAACAATTTTTGGCAGAACTAGACACCTTACCACAAATTAAGCCTAATTATTGGGCTTGTGGTTTGTGCAAGATGTTTGACACATAAAAAACTAACCTGATATATTGAAATCGACACAAACTTGCCAACATTGCAGCCGAAGCGGAGGGAGAATGGCGGCAGAATTTCACGACAATTGTTGTATTGCATGCAGTGCGCATGTGCAAATCAAGTCGTATACACGACAATTTGAAACGAGATTTTTAAAAAATCTCGACCGAGACTTTTCAAACGAGAATACATGTAACGAGATTTTTAACAATATCTCGTTATTTTGGCATTCTCGTAATGAAAAAAATCTCGTACGAGAAATCGCAAACTGTCTATTGGTGTTCACACCACTCCGTAAAGTAACGCAAGATGGCTGCGCAATGAATTGTGGGTTTAAAATTACAGACGTAAACTTAAGTTTCTACTTCAAAATTGATTTTGAAGTAGGAAGTAACGTAAGTTAAGAAATCTCGGCAACTAATGATAAGTTGCTTCTTGCATGACAAACAAGATGGAATGAGAAATTGCGTGATTGGTCGGTTTACATTTACTGTTTACAAATAGTGTGAACAAAACCGTATGTTACTTTCTTTAAGTTACGTTAAATTTTGTAAGTTACGTTACGTTACATGTGAACTAACTATATAACGAAAACAATTTAATATCTACGGTTGAATGTGTGCCATTAAATTCCCATCCTACTTTATCGTTTATTCGGAAGTCATAACCGGAAATTGGATCTAGTTATTAAATGATCTGAAATATATTAAATAGTTGATGTAAATGTTGATTCAAACCTGTGTTGGTGTTATTTCTCTCGCACATATGACCATAATACGTTTCGTCGCCATTGTAGAACCCGAAAAAAGAGGTAAATCCTCGATGATTCGGAGTATAAGCCCACGAACAGAAACCCAGATGCCATCTTGCAGAAAAATAATTTGATCACTGAGTAATTAAACGTTAATTTTTAAAAATGTACTTTCCAATTAAATATGTGTTGTACGCAAGAGATTGCAGTTTTTCAGCTAAAGTTTGCAAATGAAGAGGCAAACCTGTTGGTTCCAAACTACCAAGAGCATTATTCTGCCAAATAAAGATGAAAATGTGACTAAGACTAAACTCCGTTTCCAAAACATTGCGAGAAACTCCCATTGGTTGGAGCCTGTTTGCTTGCACATTAATACAAAAAACCACCAAAAACTACTATAAATGGCCATTTTTATGATCGTTTATGGTCATTTTTCGAATTATTTTTTAAATGCATTAAAAAATTTCTGGGAAAAGGCTCTAGCCAATGGGAGTTTCTTGCAATGTTTTGGAAACGGAGTTTAGTGTAGTGAGGCGGTTGTGGGGCAAAATGGTTAATTGAGTGTTTTACTTGAAATCCGACTCTGAAAGGGTAATATCCAGTCATAAACGCAGCTCGTGTACTGAAAAAAAATTAATTTTTCTTAAAATAACTCACGGGGAGCACAAGGGTTGAATGTATGACTGGTTTAAAATGACGCCATCGTTTGCTAATTGATGTAAATTCGGGGTTAGGACATCCGGATTATTCCAACTGATGTCATTCCATCCCAAGTCATCCGCAACGATGAAAACTATGTTTGGTTGGCGTTGTTTTTGTTCATGAATTAGACCAAAAGAAATCAGCAACCCGATAGTGAGAAAAATTAAAATCTTACTTTGGATGGGATTAGTCATTATGGTATATGGTATTGGCATTTAAGTGTGAAACTTGTATTGGCTACCACTTGCCAACTTGTGAAATTATTGGAAAAAACTGTTTAAAACAATTATAAAAATCTCTACCGATTATCTCATCAGGAGAGTTAAATTTATAATTAGATAAAAAAATATTATTTTTTAAAAAACCTACCTTCTATTAACACAAATGCTCTGAAAAGGATAAAATAATTTTTTTCTTCAAAAATGCTCTGAAAAGGAGAAAAT
>JH431251.1:114518-131859 GCA_000239455.1 Strigamia maritima
CTTTGGCATTTTCCGCAAACTAAATTTGTAACAATTTAAAGTACAAACGCGTTTAATTAAGCAGGTTACCAGTACTAATAGGTGCTTCGGAAATTTTTTTTTCTTAGAAAACAAAAAAGAAAAGAAAAGGTTTTGAATGTGAAAATATCACATAGACATGAAACAACCTTACTTATGTTTATCTCGATATAATTTTTTGTTTTTTTGTTTGGAAACATGGATTTGATTTTGTACTCTTTGTATCAATTTACATAATTTGTTATTCTTGATAAGGAATAACCGACCGACCGACCGACCGCAAACTTAAAAAGGCAGGGCTATTTGCACGTATTTACTTGCAAAAAAAATTTTGAGAATAAAAATAAATTTAAGTCTATTTTATTTAATTTATAATAATAACGTGTGCGTAAATACTGCAAATAGCGTGCCCACTGAGGGCAAATATAAATATAAAAATAATTTTTTTATTTAATTATTTGATTTACGATAAATATAATAAATATGAATAAGCGCGAACGCGAATTTCGCGCTTATTCATACACGTTCATGTATATTGCCATATGAACAACCGCGAAGTGCAAATTTTCCATAACATGAAATATGAACAAGCGCGAAAAATTTCGATTCGCGGCTGCTCATATGGCAAATATGAATAAGCGCGAATGAAATTCGCGTTCGCGCTTATTATAGGGACCCATGGGGCCATTAAACTAAGCGCTAAAAAGATTTACTTTTTAAGTTATAGAGCTGGATCCATTCAACTTTTGTGTCATAATATTTTCTCCATTCTAAGTGCATTTTCTTTCGACTAGTTTTGGCTTCAATTACATTATCCGGTGTCATCCAGACATTTGGTCCTCCAGCATCGCCCATAATCAGTTTATAATCATCAATTCTTATTATAAAATAAATAAAATATTTAAAAAAAAATTAATTTCAAATGTTTATTTATACCTGATAGCAGCGCTGTACACAGTTGTGTTATCAATGTTGTAGATTATCTCGTTTCTCGCTGAAGGTCCATCTTTACTTATCATTGGCCACTGGTCAACACCATCAATTCCCTGGTCTTAAATTACATTTTTTTTTTAAATTTGTTATTTTTTTATTTAACAATTCGTGCACGAAACTCCCATTGGTTAATGGCCTATGCATTGTATTGAAAGTATATATTGTGGTATCTTATTTTAATCATCTAGACGAACTGAGTCGAAAAATCATTACTTTGTAATCTAAAAATTTGCGTGCCATTGTTAAAGGTTACAGGAAAAGAAAAATGATATTTTACTATACTGTCATCACATAAAGTTTTTAGCATTTAAAGTTCGAGTTTGCTAATGTGAAAAATGCGAGAAAAACAATGAGAAATGGCGCGAAATGGCGTGATGGCACCAGCTACTTTTAGCGCAGTATATACGTTAATGCATGACGTAATTGGTGATTGGTGATTGATGTGTAAAAAATCATTTACATTTGGGTTTTTCTATTGTGCACATATTTCTTGACTACGAAACAATGATTTTTCGACTCAGCTCGACTAAACTCCTTTTCCGAAGCATTGCGAGAAACTTATTGGTTGGAGCCTGTTTGCTCGCTCATTAATCCAAAAAACCACCAAAAACTATCATATATGGTCATTTTTATGATCGTTTAACCCTCAAAGCCCTGAAATTTTGGAACAACGTAGAGCCCGATTAATGGGCACAATTGTGCCCATTTGGAGTCTCTACTTTGAAGCGCTTTACTGCTATTACCATGGTTACGATGGTTTTACTAACCGACATTAGGTGTCACCGACTGTGAAAATGAAGACATGCAATCAAAATGTTGTTTTAAACAGCATGCAAGATGTTTTTAATCATTTATTTATAATAACAATTATCTTTATTAACTTAATTTAAATTACAATTAGTCCCACATTAACTCAGTTGACCATGTATTTCAAAAATGAAGGGTTAATGCTGTGTATGTTTGTTTAGTTTATGTATAGGGGGCGCAATTTTCTAAAAGCGCTCTCACTAAAGTAAAATTTGCAGTGAAAACAACAAAAAACTTAAACTGGGAATTTAAGGGGACAATTTTTTTTTGACAATAACTTTTTTGTTTTCTGTCTGTTTTTTTATCAAATTAATTCAGAAAATGTAAATTCATATTCTTAGCAGCTACTGTAAATTTCAGATTTTTAAAAAAATTTTTAAAAAAATTTTGTATTCACAACTGCAGCTGGGCACAATTGTGCCATAGGATGGGGCTTTGAGGGTTATGATCGTATTTTGTTCGTTTTATGTTCGTTTATCTTCGTTTATGTTCGTTATGGTCATTTTTCGAATTATTTTTTTAAGTGCATTAAAAAATTGCTGGGAAAAAGTTCTAACTAATGGGAGTTTCCTGCAATGTTTTGGAAATGGAGTTTAGAGAATTAAAATTAGATACCACAATATATAATTTCAGTACAATTCAAAAAAGTTCATTTTTCAGTTTCGTGCACGAATTGTTGGATCGAGTTTAGCTGATTTTATCACCTGGTTTTCCACCAGCGAGTTTCAAAAACGTTGCGAACCAATCAACAATATGAATAAGCCTGAAAATAAACTTTATATTTATATAAACTCATTTTTTAATGACCTCAAATACTTGTTGCTAGTATAACCCCTTTTTTTAATAATGGAGAATGAACAAATCCAACAACTCGCGTTCCACCTTCCCAAATGGTCTGTTTACCTCCTCTGAGTGGCCAGTTATTTCCACCATAGATATTTTCACCACCATTCTAATAACAAAAAAAAAATATTAAAAATTTAAAAAAGTAAAAATAATTAATGTTTTTACGTCTGATGTGAATACAATTAATGTATTGTCATATTGGCCACTTTGTTTTAGTGTTTTAATCACTTTTCCAACAGTTTCGTCCATAGCTGTTACCATTCCCGAATAAGTTCGTCGAGCAATGTTTTTTTCATTGGGATACATGTCGAAATATTTTTTAGGGACCTTTAAAATAATTTTTTTTTAATGAATTGTTTTCTAAATTTTAGTTTTTTATACTTCAAGCGGCGAATGAGGAGACTGTAAAGCCAAGAAAATGAAGAACGGAGCATATTTTGCTGTTTTTATCACTTCAATGGCTCTTTGGGCGTACAAGTACTACAAAAGGTTGGTTATTAATTTTGATTTTATTTTATATTTATATTTGCGTTTAACGAACTGTTGAATAGGTTCCATTATATCGATATTGTATAGTCTCATTTTCGTGTAAATTATAACCATTATATGTAGTGCCTAGAAGAAAAAATCTTTAATTCTTTTATATCGATTTTTATATTTTGATTTTGTGAACCATTAAATTCAACAGTTCTGTTATGAGTAAAATGTGCATTTAATCCGGTGTAGAAACCAATAAACGAGTCAAATCCTCGATTAGTTGGGGTGTATTCTCGCGAACAATAGCCAAGATGCCATCTAAAATGAATATGAATTTTTATAAAAAAAATTAAAAATAAACAAGTTCAATTTTTCACTATCATTAGACCATTAATACATTTAATCACAGTGTTTTCGACTATCGAAGATCTTATCAGCAGACCCAACTGTCTGGAAAACTAGCAGCAAACACAGAATGCTGACAGTAATCAAAACATGAAGAAGGAAAAACGTCTGTGGTATTATTCCACTGTTAATGAATACATCTATTAGTGTATCGAACGTTTTTACCGCTTCATCTATTGAAATACATCAGTAAGAAAACAATGGAAATTCTAAATCAAAAAAACTTAAATGTGAAATAAAATGGGAACTCCTAAACTAACTTATTTCTGCATATTAATCATGGCCACAGACTTGTGAGTGCATTTATATGCACAAACAGACTTTGCAATTACAGCTCGGTACCAGTTGGTTTAATATATCAAATATATTTTTTTGAGTTTTTTTTATATTTTAAACCTTTGTGGCTAGTGTTGCGAGAAGTAAATGAAGGGGGAGAAGTATGACACTCTATTGTTCATGTCCTTAATGAGCCTGTTCATTGCGATGACGTCATCATCGTCATACAATATGATTTCCATTGTAAATTATCTGAAAACCAATTTTACAACTTGCCACCACATAACAATTGTTTTAGCATTCCAATCGAGCTGAAACTTTTAATATAGGTTCATCATATCAGTTATCTGAGCTAAGGTATGTTTTAAATTGAAATACAACATCCAATTTTATTATAAAAGTGCATTTAAACATGGAAAATTAATTGCGTACATTGCAAAGTTTGCCACCAGCCAGGTAAAAAGATTCATTTACTTCTGGTGTTGCAGACAGTTGCAGACAAGGTCTACTGATGAAATCTTCGATGGTCGAAAACACTGTGATTAAATTGGGATAGGGACGTGTCGACGTGTCTGTATAATGGTAGTGAAAAATTGAATTTGTTTATTTTTAATTTTATTTATTTTAAAGTAATGGCGTTTTGATTTTTTTTTTGATAAATTTGTTTTTTATTTAATTTTTTTTAAAAAAAAATAAATATAAATTTAATGTATTAAACTAACATACTTTCCCATTAAATGAGTATTATAGCCCAACAATTTTAAGTGTTGTCCTAAGGTTTTCAGAGATAATGGCAATCCCATTGGTTCAACTGGTCCAAACACAAAATGCTGCAAAAAGTATAAAAATAAACTTGTAATGGGCAAAATTAATTATTTTATCTACTTGAAGCCCATATCGAAATGGATATTGACCAGTTAGGAATGCAGCTCTTGACCTGAAGTTTAAAAATAAATTAAAAATATTTTTAGATATTAATTTAAAATTAATTTCATTTACGGGGTACACATTGGTTGAACGTAAGATTGATTTAAAATGACCCCTTGAGCCGCTAGTTGATAAAGATTTGGAGTAATAATATCCTTGTTGTGCCAACTCACATCATTCCAACCTTTGAATTCAAACATTCAGTCATGTTTTCATGATTTTCATAATATAAAAAAAATAAAAAAATAATTTCTTACCTAAATCATCAGCTACTATGAAAAGAATGTTTGGTACTTTTCGTTTTTTCTGCGACGAAGTCAGCAAAATGGATATAATTAACACAGCAACAATAAAAACAACAACAAGAAATGTGCACACTAACACTCTGGTCAGTTTCATTTTGACCTCTGAATTAAGTTTATACACATGGTTAAAGTACAGTCCAATTATAGATAAACATGGGAAATTGATTACGTAATGTGTTAAAGTAGGATTACCACGTGTCCTCTTTTTTCTGGATATGTCCTCATTATTGGACTTTGAATTTATGACCGGGGGGATTTTTTCTAGAGGTGTTCTCTTTTCTTGGAAGTTGGAACGAGAATTAACGGGAATTATGGTATTAAATAATTTTTTTTGCTATTTCTTTCCATGGAAGCAAACTGAAGGAAGGAATGCGCAAATTCGAGCAGTCAACTTGTGGGTTCCTTAAAAAAAAAAAAAAAAAAAAAAAATTATTTTTTATTAATTATTTTATTTTTTATTTTTATTTACGTGGGGCTATTGAGTAGTAAAGCCAACGGTTGAACTGTACGGATTTTACTGTTCAAGCACAAGATTCGAGCCAAAGTTGTTTTTCTCATTTCAGCTAATTGATCTGGAATTTTTTCAAAAATCAAAATGATAAAACGATGAATTTCTGATTATTTTTAATCTCACTTTGAGTGAAACCAACATTCTCTCTGGCATTGTATCTTTCATACCAAAATCGATCTGCCAGTCGAATTTTTTGGAACTGATTAGCAATTATACATCGGAATGTAGGTCCTACTAAGAGTCCATGAATTGGTTTTTCCATGACACCAGCTGTGTAAAGATCAACATCATCCACATGGCTAATAACATATAGATTCAACAGTTAGAAAATTTGACATTACATTCATTTTTTATTACATAATTACTCGTATATAACTTCCAATGTGTGTACATGATGGGCATCTATCACATCATTAAAATGTGAGAACTTGGTGGCTTTGTTTAGACCACATCTATATCTCCATTCATTGTACCCATTAAGACCTATGTCTCGACCTCTTTGTATGTTAATGGCATAAAGATCCAGTCCTGGACGTGATCCTTTTTTGAATAAATCTAATGTCAACTATTTAGAATAGAAAATTCTGTATTATATTAGAGTTTTCTATGAAGAATAAGAATACGTACTGTCTATTTCCCCGAACGGCTCGTAGCTACAATTTCTATTTCCAGTCCACTTTACCTAGTAAGGTGAGGTCAGCCCGCCGCAGGAGTTAGGCTAGGTCATGGGAAAGGTGAACTGGAATTTGAAATTCGTTCGGGGAAATAGCTTTGGCGATAAGAATATTTACTGCTTTGGCAAAATGTCCATCTGGAGATTGAGATGGTTCATTTAATAATCCTTTAAGAATGTAGTCCAAGTTTGTTTCTTTGACATAGAAGAGATGCGGGTTAAAATAGTAATCTTTCATTGAAACACCACCCTGAAGGTGCCCTCCTTTGAATAATCCCAAATGGTTCTAAGTAGTCTTAACTATTAATGTTTTTTTATCAAAGTTAAAAATAATAATTGTAATACCTGTACAAGACTGTGTCCAATTCTGAATGCTGCTGCTTGAAATGCGCAGAGTATGTTTGGTTTTAGCCTCGAATCATAATTGTAACTGTAACCATTTGATTTAAGTAATAAGCCGTGGTTCATTCTAGTTTGATGATCTAAGAAAAGTGGTAGGAATTCATTGAATGTTATATGTTGGAGCTGGGCAATCAAAATCTTTCGAGCTTCTTGAAACACTTTTTCATCGTCCCAGTGATGGTTCATTCCGGCTAAGTCTAAAGCTAGTCTGTTATGTTCTCTATGAAGAACAACATGAAGACTCAAAATGGGTGGCTGCTGATTGACACGATTATCACCTGAAAGTTCAGTAAATAAGATAAAGATTATTTCATGTTTATAAAAAGTTCTGAGGTGAGTTCACACATTCATCTTCAGTGTTGTAACATAGACCTATATCCCCTGAGTCCATAACCTCCCAGGTAACACCAAATGTTGCTGCAACGTTGCAATGTTGCTGCAATGTTCCAAATGATACTTCTTCTAACATTGCTGCACTGTTGGCAACATTGGTTGGTTGGTTAAAGTGTTGCCAGTGCAGCAATGTTAGAAGAAGTATCATTTGGAACATTGCATGCAACATTGCATGCAACATTGCATGCAACATTGGTGTTACTTGGGCTAGGCCGATGTAGTCAGCCCAGAACTGACCGAAGAGAAACTATGGATGTTTTTCATACTCAATTAGCTGAGAGTAAAATTAAGAAGGAAAAGGGATAATCGAACTTGAGACTCGAGTCCGAAATCAAGAGTGTCATGTAACTGGACTGCGAACTCAAGCATTGTGGAATGTCCTCCACTCTTACCGTATTTCTTCAGAAAGAACGGCATGCCAGATAATGGCGAGTCGGACCAGGGTGCGGGATAATTCGAATTTTTCGGCATTTTGTCCCATTTGATTTTTCATTGACCAGTTGTCTACTTGTCAAAAACTTACCAGACTCGTAATTACCGGCATGCCGTTGTTTCCGAGGGAGTACGGTAGCATGGCCATTATAAGTTCTGCAGTCCAAAAGGAATACAGGTTTATGATTGTAACTTGTTTGAGCCAACTAACCGCTGTCAAAACAATATAATCCAAGATTAGGGTTTCCACAAGTGCTGCTATTGCGATGTGGAAGCATCTCTTCATCATGAATAGATGTTGTTTTTAATAATCCATTTTTTCCTAACCTAAGTTTGTCTAAGGTTTCTTTGTCTGGTCCATACACAAAGGAACAATCTAAACTGTGTGTAACTTGACTCAGTGGATCTCTATTACTGCCTACGCAAAGATAAAAGTGTTAATGCAGTTGGAATTATTTCAATTATTTTTACTTTTACTTAGTTTGCAGTTATCTGGCTGTGCTGGAACTGCTCTCACAAATTCCATACATGGTTGATCACCATATCTAGGATCATCTCTTTCTAGTTTGATGGGGTAGCAGGCAGGATGTTGAAGTGAGGGATCTTTCTGTACTTCGGGTGTACAACAAGAAATAGTTTTATCCCCAGGTCCTAAGTATTAAATATAATTTGTATATTAAAAAGAAGCATTTGATTGAGAGTTTATACTTGTAAAAACTGCAACTCTGCTTAAATCATGTGCAATTACTTGTCCAAAGGCCATTGCCATGTGAGTAATTGATGGATGTGGTTTAGATACATCTTTAATATAGTTCAAACTCATGTATCTTCCACTGGGCAATTCTTGGCCATTCTTAGCAAGTCTAGGAGATTCAATACCTTAAAATTAAAAATTAATTAGAATATGTGAATTGATATTTCAGTAGGTGCGTTCAATCCTGAATAGGAAAAGTCACTTCTCCTTATCTGCCTTAGGGAAAAGTGACTTCTCAATGAACTCACTTAAATTGTTCATGCATTTTCATTTGTATTTTTATTGTTTCAACTGTGGAATAAAAATTAGATTTTATTGATAAATTGTCCATTCCATCATGAGAATCTGCTAGAAAATAGATAAAATTTGTGAAAAATAATGACAAATCGGGTACGGACATGATGACGGTGATGTCTGTACCTGATTTGTCACAATTTTTTGCAACTCTTACCTATTTTCATGCTGATTTCTCAAAGAATCATTAGAATGTTGTTTAATGAAGTCCCCACCTACAAAATTGGCAGGTTTTATTCACTAAAATTTTAGTTTGGAGTCGAGAAACCTCAACTATTTAATCGTTTCCCAGATGGATGTCACTAAAGCTATTTTTTGTGAGCACTGTGCATGTGCAGTAAAAAGAAGTGACTTCTATAAGGCAAAGAAGTGAGTTGTGTTTGCCTTTTCTCTAGTTAAGTCACTTCTGTAAGGCAAATATGACATAAACTACGTCATATTTGCTTTTTAAAAGTCATTTCAGGCAAATAAGTGACTTTTCTTTTCAGGATTGAACGCATCTAATGTTTATCACTCACCATCACTATAGTCAGGTTTTCCCATTCTCTGAAGACCACTATTAGTTGAACCCCATAGTGGATACCACAGATTATTACAGGTACCATCAATATTCCTGTATGGTGAGAAAGTGCAGACTGGAACTTTTCTGCAAGATGATTCTAGTTCTGTCTGGGCAAGTGATACTAATTCTATATCAGTTTCACGACTAACCATACGTAGAATAGAATCAAGAATTAAAAATGACTATATATGAAAACATTTAAAAATAAATACCTATTATTTAATTCTCTACTAACTAGACTCAGAATCAATGCTTGACGTGCTGCTATGAACGCTGCAGGTGTTGTCCTCAACATATCCTGATGTAACTTTTCAGGACTGGAAGTGAAACTTACTTCAATCTTTTCTAATCTTTTTTCCAAATCCTGAATCTCTTCTTCAGCTTTATATAGAGCATCGTCATATTCCTCTGGACTCCTGGAATCTCTAAGATATACACCTAGAATGTGAAAATTAATTTTTTGTAAATACGTCGGCTTTTCCAAAGTACAATAGAATTTATTATATTGTGCCTGAATAATCTTCCTCTTCATTTTTATACGGAATAATTGCCCAGGTGTAATCTTCAGCTGGACAGCACACACCAATTTCTCCATAAGACAAAATGCAGGTGGAATATTCATCTATTGGTGTGTAGAGTGAATACGTATGAAAGCAGCTACTTCTTTCTTGACACAGGCTTGTTATTCCATTAACAGATTTGCACTTAGGTGAAATTGGAATTCTTAGTTCTGGAAGAGAATCCAACTTTTGGTTCAAGTTTGGATTAAAACGTTGTGGCCTATCTTCTTGGCCAATTAAGTGAGGTGGAAATGGAAAGGGGTAAATTGGGGTTTGTAAAGGAGAAAGTGGTGGTTCTTGAAGACCCTGTCCAGAAAGTGGTTGTTCTTGAAGACCCTGTCTAAGAAGTGGTTGTTCTTGAAGACCCTGTCTAAGAAGTGGTTGTTCTTGAAGACCCTGCCTAGGAAGTGGTTGTTCTTGACGACCCTGTCCAAAAAGTGGTTGTTCTTGAAGACCCTGTCTAGGAAGTGGTTGTTCTTGACGATCCTGTCCAAAAAGTGGTTGTTCTTGACGACCCTGTCCAGGTCTGGATATATAATCAGGAGGAAATTGAGATTGGGCACCATACGCAACTGGAACTCTTTGAGTTTCATAAACCGGTCTAACTTGTGGAATGTTTCCATTTTGTGGATATGAGACATAAATAGTACGTGGTCGAGGAGCTGGATATTGTGGCCCATAAACTAGTGATGATTGTCTGTAGTCATAAAAGCCAGGGTAAACTCTCCTGTAGTAACCTTTTGCTGCCACTTGGATGGATAACTGAGATGCCACTGACCCTAAGCAATACAGCATGCAGCCACAGATGAGTATGTGTTGTGCCATCATAAGGCAATGATGAGATAGAACACATGTTGGAGGATCTTTTAAATAAAAGATGATTTAGTACTGAACTTTGAGTGATTTGATGACTTTGAACATAAACATTCAATTGAATTTTATAATTCTTATCACATATTATTTTTAATCGATATTAATCACTTTTCCTTTGCTGAAATTTTAATCAATGTTGTTTCAAAGAAAAAAGTTGTTTGATGTTTGAATTTGAGCAAACATCACGTTTTACTTGAATAAAGATTTTAACTGTGTAATATACATGAATAAAGCAGTTCAATGTGGTTACTTCATTCAACAACTATGTTGAGTGTGCTTTATTGGATAATTTTCTTCTTATCTTATTGTAATGGACAACCATCAGCTGTTTTCAATGACCAAGGTCCATTTGGGCCTAAAACAATAGAAGAATATTATTCCACTCTGAATCCATTGCCACCACCTGATCATTACCAATGTCCACTTCAACAAGTTTGTGTGCAAAGAGCTCAATGTTTTTATATTTATAGTCTTGGAATAAACATTGAGCCATCAGATACATGCGAATTGGAAAATGAAGAATTAGGAATTTGTTGTCCTTTGAACACTGGACCCGGTTCTGATGTGGTACCATATGCAGATGATGATAAACATGAAGGTTTAAAATGATTAAAGAGTATGATTATGGTAAAAATGGACATTTTTTAAATATTTTCTTTAAATTAGAAAGTAAAAACCAGTTTGCACAAAATTATCTGGATGCTATTGAAAGGGTTTACTTCGAAAAAATTCAATTTTGGACTATTAAACACGGTTTTATTTACATTTAATTGCATTTTTATTTAGATTTTTATTTATTTTTTTATTTATTTTTTTGGTATAGGTTATTCGCCACATTCTCATGAACCAGTACCACATACCAGATCTGTTATTTACGATAAGGCTCAAGTTCAAGTTATAAAACAGCAAGTACATTTAAATGAAAATTTAAATTTTATTTTCATGAAAAATGATGTTTTTTAGTTATGGTTTGGAACAATCTGCGTCACTTTATCGAATTCTGTGGAATCAATCGTTAAATGCCACTTGTAATCCACCACCCAGGTGTTACCATTCACCGTACCGAAGTGTGGACGGTACATGTAATAACATTAAACATCCAAACTGGGGCTCAGCAAATTCTGCGTTTAATCGACGAATTTCTCCTCGTTATTCTGATGGTTATAAAAACTTAAAATTCAAATTAATTTTCTAAAAAAATATTATTTTATTTATTGTATAATTTTCTAGGAATGAATTTGCCACGTGTTTCTATAGATGGTCACTCATTGCCAATACCTCGTCATGTTAGTTTAACTCTTTCAAGTCCTGAGCAGAAACCTCAGTATTCACTCAGTCAAATGGTAACTCCATTTGGACAATTTATTTCCCACGATATTGCCGCGACGCCTAGTGAAACTGAAGGTAAACAACTGGAAAATAATAATAATTTAATGTTTATCAATCTTAAATCTTAATTACGAATTAATGTTATAGATAATCCGCGTTTGGAAGGGGTTAACTGTTGTCACGATTACCGCCATTCCTACTGCATCCCACTGTCAGTGCCTGAAGGAGATTTCAATTTCCAGTTTAAAAATGTTTCCTGTTTAAACATGATTAGGTCGAAATCTTCGAAGCCGGAAAATTGTCAAATCAGTACATTATTTTATAAAAATAATATACATAAACCGTATCAATATTAATATATTCTTAAAAGGTGTACACCGGGAACAGCTAAACGAGGCTACTTCGTTTATCGATGGCTCAGCTATATATGGAAGTGCCGAAGATATTGAACATCAAATACGCTCTTTTAAAGATGGTAAAAAAAAATCATTTTTGAAAAATTTATTTGCATATATTAATTTGTTTTTTTTTTTTTTTTTTTTTTTAGGTTTGCTTAAAATTTCATCTTTGCACAAACATCAATATCTACCATTATCAAATTTATCCTCTCGATGTGGAAACAGGAGAAAGGGAATTCACTGCTTTCTTGCAGGTGAGTTATAGTTACATCGCATCGACAATCGGCATTGAATATGATTACCTAATTTTCAAAGGGGATGGACGTTCGAATCAGAATCCTGGTATTACCTGCATGCACACAATTTGGCTACGGGAACATAATGTTGTAGCTAAAACGCTCTCTCGTCTGAATCCTCATTGGGAGGATGAAACAGTTTTTCAAGAAACGCGAAAAATCGTTATTGCAGAGATACAACACATCACCTATAATGAATATTTACCATTAATTCTTGGTATGTGGAAATTTTGAAAAATTAAAATTGAATAATGGAATTTATTTTTTTTTTTTTAGATTTAACTACGAGGAAAAAACATGATATTTTGCTCAAACCAACGGGTTACAGTTACAATTATTTGCCGCATTTAAAACCGAATATAATGAACGAGTTTGCGTCTGCAGCATATCGGATGGGACACAGCATAGTTCAGGATAATATACCATTACTCAGGAATGATCATTATGTTGGTAGTATCAAGTTAGAAGACTCGTTCTTTAATCCCGAGTTGTTTTATGAGAAATATAATCTGGAGATGGTCGTGGAAGGATTAATATCTGACAGTGCGCAAGTTGTTGATAGGAATTTTGCACCTGGAGTAATTTATTTTTATTTTTGTTTAGTTAATAGTTAATAGATAAAAATAATTTTTTGGATTTTTTTTCTCTGAATAGTTAACGCAAAGCCTCTTTAAGTCAGATGTTCGTCACCATAAAGGTACAGATTTGTTGTCTATTAATATTCAACGTGGACGGGACCATGGAATTGCAGGATACAATGAATGGAGACAACTGTGTGGATTGAAGTATGCTTTAAATTTTGATGATTTTAGAGATGTGATTTCGTCTGAAAATGTTGATTATTTAAGTAAAATTTACAGGTAAATCTTTTATTTATGAATTTTTATTTAGTAATTAGGTGATTATTTAACTTTTTTTTTAAAGATTCGTTGATGATGTTGATTTGTATGTGGCAGGGGTTATGGAACAGCATATAGTTGGTGGTGTTTTGGGTCCCACTTTCAGTTGCATCATTGCTGATCAATTTCGAAGGTTAAAACAGAGTGATAGATTTTGGTACGAAAGATTTAGCGAAAAAGAAATGGTGGGATTTTCGCCTGGTATTTATTCCAAAACTTGAAATTCGAAAATTTTTTAATGTTGTCAAATTGCAGAACAACTACAGGAGATTAGAAAGGTTACTTTAGCTGGAATATTATGTGAAAACACTCATATTTCACTTGTGCAGCCTCTAGTGTTCGTAAAACCAGGGCCAAAGTCAGTTGTACGTTGATATTTTAAGACTAATCACGTAAAAAATCAATTTTTTTATAGTAATTTGAAAAAGCCATGTAGCAGTGAACATATTCCAGAAAAAAATTTGTTGCCTTGGTTACACAGAGTGTAAATAAGCAGAATTCAGATGTTATCTTAAGATTCTATCAGTTATCAATTAAGAAATAAATATTTCTTTTATAAGTGTAAATTTTAAAAGATTTATTCAATTTTATTACATTGGGTAAGTATGAATCTTAGATGACGATGGGCCCAAATCTGGGACGTCGTAATAAGCTTCGCACCAGCCATCGGTGTAAACATCTTCGAAATTCTCTGGATCTCCTGCAGGATCTTCCTTCAGTTTAATCGCTTCGTGTGAAATTTTGATGTAATGATCGGCCAGTTTCCATAATTCCTTGAGTTTCTCAGGTTCCTTGTCAGCAAGATCGTTTTGTTCATATGGATCGTCTGAAAAATGAATAGAATATTAGAAGGAATGAAAAAAAGCGGCGAGAACAGGAAGCCATTAAATTCAAAAAACATCCACTAGTGAAGCTGGCGCTGTTGTATTAGCATAAATGGCGCTTATTGTTAATATGGAGGTAAGTCAAATACTTTAATTTATCTATGAACTGCCGAGTATATAGAAATATTGAGCATCTAACTTACTTTTCAGGTTAAAGAGTTTACTTTTGTGGTCTTTGAGATCATATGGATCTTTGCCCAAAGTGTGATGCAAAATGTACTTTTCATCGGCAGTGTTGTCAACAGTTTCGGCCTCGGTTACCACTGTACCCGGAGATCCTCCTGGACCAGTGATGAGCTTCCAATCGCCCTTTCTACGAATTTAAGGTACCGTAAAAATAAATATTTAATTGCGTTGTACCTATATTTACCTGACTGCACCAATTACTGTATCACCCAAAACATCCATGAGATACAAAAATTCATCTCTTTTTGATTCCTCGTCCTTGCTGATGGTTCCCCATTGGTTTACCCCACTCAGGCCCGGTTCTGCAAAATGCAGCAAAAATATTACTCAAATCGAAAATGTAGTTTGAGAAATATTAATTTACGTGGTTTTAATCCAGCCAAATGTAAGAGTGTCGGATACCAATCGACTTCGTGGATCAGTCGCTCGTTAACGTATCCAGTTTTCTTTAACAGTGGACTATGTACGAAGGATGGCACTCGCATTCCTCCTTCCCACATAGTGTTCTTTGCTCCTCTGAGTGGGTAGCTGTTACCTCCGAACGTCACTGATGCACCGTTCTAAGAAATGGGTTTTATGTGATAAATCGGTTACAAGTTGATGGTTTTATTCCTCACGTCAGAAGCGAAGAAAATAACGCTGTTGTCATAAAATCCTTTTTTCTTGAGAGCTTCTACAACTTTTCCTATTCCGATATCCATAGCGGCAGTAGCAGCTGTAAAAGTTTAAAGCGTTAATCCATTACCGTAAAGTTAAAAGCACTGACTTGTGAGTTTTACCGCAGAAATTCTTTCTTCCTTGGTTAACTTCTTTTTCACAATGTTTGAAGTACTTTTCAGGTGCTTGCAAAGGGAAACTTGTAGATAATTGGGAAATTATTAGTTTCTGTTGGTTTGTTTAATTGCAATGGTGAATTACTGAGTTCCGGAGTATGCTAAATAGATGTACATCGGCGATTCGCTGTCGTGTTTATGGATTATTTCTTCGGCTCTTTCGGTCCACAATTCCTGTTATTTTAAATGTTGTTTTATATTCATAAATATGAATATTTCTTAATTTACCGTGGAATATCTTCCAGCGTGTTTGAACCCAACTTCGCCATTGTCATGGAGATCAACTCCGGTACAGTTTTCTTAAAACAGACATATTTTAGCACTATCAACCCATGGCTCTGGCTCTGGCTCTGGCTCTGGCTCTGGCTCAAGGCTCTGGCTCAAGGATTTACTCACTGATTGTATGTATATAGTGACGACTGACGCAATGATCGAAGTTTTCTTCACCGCCATTGAAGAACCCAAATGAGTGTCGAATCCACGGCTGAGCGGAGTGTAGCGGCGATCGCAATAACCCAAATGCCACCTATAGAGAAAATTAATGAATAACATGATGATATTGATATGTAAATTTGGCAGTGGTACTTACTTTCCAATTTGATGAGTGTGGTACCCAGCTTCCTTCAAACGTTTCGGGATCATTTCGTACTTGAAGGGAATTCCGTACGGTTCTTGATTGAGCAGAACTCCTCGTTGGAGTCCCAAAAGCGATGGATAAATACCCGACATGAGGGCAACTCGGGACCTTAAAAAGAAACGACAATGTACTGACTACATTTCTTCAATTCTCCTAGCTGTGTTTTGTACGGTGTGCAGAGGGGCAGCGAGTAATATTGCTCGAGAATAACGCCGGATTTGGCCAACTTATCCATATGCGGAGTATGGAAAAGCTTGTTGTGCCAGCCTACATCATTGTATCCTGAAAATATTATTTTTTAGTTAAAAGTACTTTAAATGGACATAAGGAATGAGTGGTTTTACCCATGTCATCGCCCATGATGAAGATGAGGTGAGGTTTCTTGCCATCGGATAGGTGTAGGGCGCCACAAAACGCTACAACTGCCAATTGAAGTGCTAACTGCATTGTACTCTCTTTCTTGGATAGCGAGCGAGTGGAGTGATGTTGGCTCGATATTGATTTCTATATATACAACAATACAAAGTGTTTAAATTTCATTAAAATCCAATTTATTGCGCCGACTCGAGATAATTAATTATTTCATAGTTTACGAGCCTGCTGGTCCTTTGTTATAATAATTAGTTTTTAATCCTGTCAAAATTCAATTTAATAGTTAATAAATCATCTTTACTTGTTAGATGCCCTAAATTCTAAATAAGAAAATAATTATTGCGCTCGGTTTTATTGTTTTTCTAACGAATGACTACAACATTATGAATAAATTTAAATTTTATTTTTTATTTCGAAATTTAATGACAAAAAAAAGAGAAAATGAGGTTCTGTCTTTTTCTCATTTTTTTCAATATTGTAGCAAACAACTTTGATGTTGGCTTTTTTAGCATTGAAAAGTTCTAAAAATGCTAAAACTGATTATTTTTAATCAAGATTTCCAAATTAGTCGTAGCCCAGCGCGGATTTTTATTTCAGTAGCAGAGAATTTTTGGACCAAATCTTAACCCTTTTTTCCTCAATTCGACTTGTACGCGAGTATAAGTATAGGATTTTAGCCATTTTGAAGCCGTCAAAGTCCCTGGGTCGACTTATACCAATGATATGAATAAGAAAGACTGGATCGCTCACTCTATGAGAATTTTAACATTAGGCTGCGTGACCGGGATGGAGCAAGTAGTCGATGCTTTAGTAGGGATATTTTAAAAAAAAATTATCAAAAAATTGATTTTATGATGAGTTTCATTATTTTTCAAGTATATTTTAATGTTTTCATGTGTCATTTGACAATTTTTTTTTTAAAAACNGAAATAATCCCATTCCAGCACATGTGGTAATGCTATGAATTCCTACTAAAGCATCGACTACTTGCTCCATCCC
>JH431252.1:7469-25998 GCA_000239455.1 Strigamia maritima
CCTTTTTCACTTACCGTACTTCGATTCTGCCATTACAAATGTCCATTTTCTCGAGTCAAATTTCGAGGCGAGGCGAGGCGAGGCGAGGCGAGGGCCACGAGGGGAGTGGGCGATGGCAATGCGATTGAAGACGGAGTGGCCCATCAATTTGATGACCAACATCAGAGAGAGAAAGAAGAAAGAAAAAAAAAAAAAACAATTTTCTTCAACTGACCGATTGCTGCCAATAAAATGGACATTCAAAAGTCGATTCCCTTTGCGCTGACCCCGAGCCAATCCCCATGGTCATTTCCCGTGACCACCCAATCTTCATTTTAGTGATAACTTGCAATCAATTCGACTGAAAAACCGTTTAGCCATTTATTCCACTTTATTCCACACGCCTTCGCCTAGCAACAGATGTTTTACTTGAGCTCGATAGAAAAATCACTGGAGATAGAATTTAATTCATCAATATTTCTTTATTCGATTTTTTTTATTTTTTTATTTTTTTATTTTTTTATTTTTTTATTTTTTTTAAATAATTGATGAATAATTTGTTTAGAGGCCAACGTCGCACTGCACCATTTTTCGTACAAGATGTTGATATCGCGGCCATGTACCGAATGCGGTTACAAACCCACCCAGCCTCAATGAACTCATTACTTCCATCTCCCTATCAACAGCAACACCAACAACAACAACAACAACCACCACCTCATCATCATCATCCGCATAATAAACAATGTGATTGTGGTGTTGCGGCTAATAATAACAACAAATCACGCGAAATCGTATTCGCTTCAAATGGATTACAGGATCATTGGAAATTTCATTTATTCTCCGGAGCTAATGACTTGTTTGGAGCTTCCTGGAGTTAAAAAAAAAGAAAGAAAAAAGAAGAAAAATGAAATGCAGTTTTTTTTAATACCACAAAAAATCTGTAAAATTTGTTATCGTGCGTGTAAAAAATTAGTAATATATACATAATAAAAATTAGACTTTGTTGGCCATTCTACTATTTATTCAATTATTCAAAGTTATTTAAATTTTTCTTGGGCCAGAGCGCGGTTAGTTTTACCTTTTCCTTTTCACCAGTAGATGGCGGGTGAAGGCGAAACCAAACCAAACAACCCGCACATGTCACCTAACGATAGCTATCAAGATTGCAATGCTGCGCTCCAGATATAAATTATTCTCGTACAATTTAACGATCGAATGCATTAGAAGATGTAGTAAAACGTGCGCGGCTGCATCGACTAAAATGAAGCCGGAGAAAAGTAAAAATGAAGAAACACCGGCGCCACGGATGAATTCGGTCGGAGTGCAAATGCTGTCGGAGTCACTTTACTCGCAAATATTCGGTCAACCCAAGCTAGAAAACCAAATCCAACACCGGGACAGAGTCAACCAAAGCATAGACCACTTAAAACAGCACGAACTTTGGGGCAAACCAACGGATTTATTACCCGACGTCAAATTTAAAATTCCCAAATTGCGCGGCCGAAATCTGGATGAACATTTTCGAGCGATTGCGAGCGAACAAACTGAACAATATCGACAATTAATCCTCAAACTGTCCGCAAATAATTTACCACGTTTGCCCAAAAAGTGGAATTTTCAAGTAAACACTGCCAAATTAATTCGATATACATTTTTAATTAAATTAAATTTTTCTTCTTTTTAGCCTGGTTGGACGAAATATTCATCAACGGGCCAAATGGAAATTGTCAACTTTCCCGAGGATGAAGCGTTGGTATTTGATGTCGAAGTTTGTGTAACTGAAGGTCAATTACCCACACTGGCCACTGCAGCTTCGCACAATGCTTGGTACACGAAAAATAAAAATAAAAAAATAAAAATAAAAATAATCGATTTGAAATTGCGTTTAAAATGTAATTATATAAATGAAATATCTCGCAGGTACTCGTGGTGTAGCCCGAAACTAACTGAAAACCAATTGACGCATTCCGAAAAAACGTCGTCTGATGATTTAATTCCGTTGGAAACCGAATGCGGGCAAGTTGCGCCACCGGATGGCAAGTGGAAGAAAAGGATCGTGGTCGGACACAACGTCAGCTACGATAGAGCGAAAGTGAAAGAACAATATTATTTGAAGGTAAAATATATTATTTAAAAATAATATTTTTTTTAAAATTTTTTTCTTCTTAACAATAGGAATCGAATACTCGATTTTTAGATACAATGTCGTTGCACATTGCCGTGTCGGGAATGACCACTTTCCAAAGATCATTGAAGGCCGCAACTAAGACGAGTAAATAATAGCCTAAACTCTATCCAACAATTCGTGCACTAAACTAAGAAGTGAACTTTTTTGCATTGTATCGAAAGTATATATTGTGGTATCTTATTTTAATCCTCTAGTCGAGCCGAGTCGAAGAATCATCGTTTCGTAGCCAAAAAATGAGCGCAACAATACAAAAACCCAAATGTAAATAATTTTTTTCAAATATTTTACGAGCATTTTCGTTCGTTAACAATGGCACGCACATTTTTGGACTACGAAGCGATGATTTTTCGACTCGGCTCAACTAGAGGATTAAAATAAGATATCACAATATATACTTTCGGTACAATGCACAGGTCATTAACTAATGGGAGTTTCGTGCACGAATTGATAAATAGAGTTTAGCTCTCGACTATTCCTATTTATTTAATAATAAATATTTTAAACAATAGATAGCAAGAGGAAAGACATCCAAGAAGCAAAATCGAAATTAAGTGGTCCGGAGGTAGAAGAATGGCTGGAAATCACTTCCGGGAATGGGTTAATCGATGTCCATCAATTGTATTGCGGTGGTGAGCGTCTCGACAAAGATGCGCGAAACACATTCGTGAAGGGCTCTATGAACGACATCCGCGACAATTTTCAACCGTTAATGACGTACTGCAGCAAAGACGTAATAGCTACGCATGCAGTTCTTCGCGCAGTTTTGCCCCTGTTTTATGAGCGGTAAACACGAACAAACACTCGACAATTATTTTAAAAAAAAAATATTTTAAAAATCAAATTTCAGATTTCCTCACCCCGTCACGCTGGCTGGGATGCTCGAAATGAGCGTCGCGTATTTGCCCGTCAACGAGAATTGGCAAAAATATTTAAAAAATGCTCAAACGAGTTACGACCAACTTCAGCGAGAAGTGAAATTAACTTTGATGCATTTGGCCGACGAAGCGTGTCAATTATCGCACGAAGAAAAGTAATTTCTTAAAATTTTTTAATTTAAATTCAAATACATGTTTTAATAATGTTTTCTCTGTAGATATAAGAAAGATTCGTGGCTTTACGACTTGGATTGGACGGTCAAAAAACTGAGAATTAAAAAAAATTCGAAAATCGAGCCGAATACTTTACCCGAATGGTACCGTAAATTATGCAGTAAAAAAGAGGAAAATTGGCCGCCCGGAAAGCCCGTGATCAGTACACAAATGCGAATCGCCCCTAAATTGCTTCGACTCACGTGGAATGGATTCCCGCTTTACTACGACGACACTCACGGTTGGGGTTATTTAGTCCCGAAAAACTCCACCGAGTGTTCGGAATCAGAATTTGGCGACGATGATGAATGCGGCGACGACGATGATGGCAATTTTTTGTTGTTATTTATATTGTTATACATATTCAATTTCTACAATTTTTTGAAAGTACAAATTTTTTTTAGAGAAAATGCCGCCAACATCGAGAAGTTATGGGCTCAGCTGGAAAGAGGAATCGGTGATCCTGTTGAATTGTCGGAACTTTTTCTAAATGCCGTGAGAAACGTACCGAAACGAGAAAAGTGGCAAAAACCGCTAAGATTTCCAGCAATAGAACCAGATATAGAAGTAGAAATTAATGGATGCAAATTTCATCGCCTTCCACATAAAGTACGAAAAAATTAAATTTTTATCTTCAGATTTTTAATTTTTTAATTTTTAATTTTTTAATTTTTTAATTTTTAATTTTTTAATATTTTTAATTAAATATTCAGGACGGTCCGAAAAACCGAGTTGGAAATCCACTCGCGAAAGATTTTTTAAATAAAATCGAAAACGGTACATTGAAAGCTAAGGCCGGCGCCAAAGCAGAGCGCATTTTGCGAATAGGGAAAATGACGTCGTACTGGAAAAATGCGCAGAAAAGAATTTGCTCGCAATTAGTCGTGTGGTTGAAGAAAAACGAACTAACGAAACTCACCACTCAAAACTCCGATTACAACGAGGAAAATTCGTACGGCGCCATTTTACCGCAACTCGTAACCGCTGGAACACTCACAAGAAGAGCGGTGGAACCAACGTGGCTCACTGCGAGTAATGCTTATGTAAAAAAAAAAAAAAAAATAATAATTTTTATTTTCTGACAATTTAGTTTATTAATTTTGTTTTATTTTTCCACGCAGCCCGATCGCGTGGGCAGCGAATTAAAGTCGATGGTTCAAGCACCGCCAGGATACAGATTTGTTGGTGCAGATGTCGATTCCCAAGAAATATGGATCGCAGCCACGCTTGGAGATTCGAATTTCGCGGGCTTTCATGGTGAATCCCACTCCGATCCATTAAAAATGCCATTTCCAGAAGTAGATACTATATTTATTTTTGACAGGCTGCACTGCCAGTGGCTGGATGGTGCTGCAGGGTCGAAAATCGGACGGAACTGACGTCCACAGCCGAACCGCTAAAACCGTCGGAATTTCTCGCGACCACGCTAAAGTGATGAATTATGGCCGAATTTATGGTGCCGGTCAACCATTCGCCAAGCAGTTACTGCAACAATTTAACCACAAACTCAGTTTGGCAGAGGCCGAAAACAAAGCTCGCAAAATGTTCGCAGCAACTAAAGGCAAAAAGGGGTAAAAATTCGTTTACGTTCATTAATACGCTTCATTTCTAACAACTTAAAAATGCAGATACTTGTTGAATGAGACCGGCATCCAACTGTACAACAAGTGGAAAGGTTCTGAAAGAAGTTCAGAGATTGACAATCCGTGTTTAACTAGCGGAGAAATTCAAAAGATGCTGAGGAAAACGAATCGGTAAACGAAATACTCGAATCGAATCGAATGTCAATCGTCATTTCATTTCAATTGTCAGTTTCCTGCGATTACGCGATGTCGCGGATCGCTCGGTGTGGGTGGGCGGTACGGAATCCGCCATGTTCAACCAGCTAGAAGAGATCGCGCATTCGCGGGAACCTCGCACGCCGATCCTCGGATGCCGAATCAGTCGCTCGTTGGAACCGGGGGTCGTCGGTGATAATGTAAATATACGATGTAAACATGACGATTTCAGTCGGATATTTATTGATGTAATTACGTCGCAGTTTATGACCAGTAGGATTAATTGGGTCGTGCAGAGTTCGGCCGTCGATTACCTGCATCTCATGTTGGTCAGCATGCGATGGTTGTGCAGTTTGTATGGGATCGACGCTCGCTTTTCGATCTCGATCCACGACGAGGTTCGCTACTTGGTCAAGGAGGAAGATCGATATCGGGCGAGTCTTGCTCTTCAGATTACCAATCTGCTTACTCGCGCCATGTTTGCGGAGAAATTAGGAATGCACGATTTGCCTCAAGTTCGTAGATTCAAATATTTAAAAAAAATAAATAAAAATAAATAAAATGAAACGAAACATTTTTATAATTTTTTATTTTATTTTATTTATTTATTTTTTTAGTCGGTTGCTTTCTTTAGTGCCATTGATGTTGACACTGTATTACGTAAAGAAGTAACCATGGACTGTAAAACTCCGAGTAATCCACTCGGGCTGACCAAAGGGTACGGAATTGCTTCTGGTGAAGCACTCAACATTTATCAAATTTTAGATAAAACTAATGGAAATCTAGAAATCAATAATTGTATAAATAAAACGTGACATTGAAACACGATTTATTCATTCAAAATTACAATTTCGCAATAAACTTCAACGTATGTTTTTGACTACGCACATCAGATGGCGCTCCGTTTCATCAAAATGGAATCTACTATACGCTACTACGCTAGTGATAATTGATAGTTTGTTTTGAGTTAATTTTAATTTAATAGCAAATAAGAAAAAATGAAAATGTTTTGCATCATTTCAAAACAATACACGCGCCCTTTATCTAACGGGATTCGAAGTTTAGCCAACAAACCGGATTTACGTCTGTGCAGTTCATCGGGAAAAGTGTTTCCCAAAGTAACGAATGACGAACCCAGGTTCAATCCTCTAGGAGTGCAAATGTTATCGGAACCACTATACTCTCACATATTTGGCCAGCAAACAACATGCGATGAGGAATCGATAGAATATAAAAACGGACTTGAACGCAGTTTGAATCATTTAAAACAACACGAGGTCGAGATGTCGAGATGCGGTCGAAAAAGGCAAATATCGCCGCAACTCAACTTAAAATTGCCCAAATTGAATGGAAAAAATCTAGACGAACATTTTCGGTTTATTGCTAATCAACAGACGGAAAAATATCGCCAATTACTCTACAAACTCGTTGAAAACAAATTAGCTGTGGCGCCGCGAAAATGGAACTTTCAAGTTGGAATTGTTTTTTTGCTTTTTTTCTTCAAAATTTAATTTAATTTAATTTAATTTAATTTAATTTAATTTAATTTAATTTAATTTAATTTAATTTAATTCAATTTAATTTCTAAAGGCAGGCTGGACAAAATATTCACCGACCGGCGAAATGACGAGGGTTGATTTTCCCGATGACGAAGCATTGATATTCGATGTCGAAGTGAGCGTCGTCGAAGGCCGCTTGCCCACACTCGCCACTGCAGCGTCACTTGACGCTTGGTATTTCAGAATATTTCATCAGTTTTCTACATATTTATTCATTTTCATTTAATAGGTATTCGTGGTGCAGCTCGAGACTAACGGACGATGAATTTCGCGGCTCGCAAACCTATTCAACCGCCAATTTAATTTCATTGGAAACTAAATGCGGTCAAGTGGATCTAGCAGAAACACACTGGAGAGAACGAATTTTAGTCGGGCACAATATCAGTTATGATAGAGCTTTAATAAAGGAACAATATTATTTAAAAGTAGAGCAATATTTCATATATTTGACTGAATTACCAAAATTATAAATTCAAATTTTCAAATTTTAAATCCAGAGACCCAAAACGAGATTTGTGGACACTATGTCGATGCATATTGCGGTTTCAGGAATGAGTTACCCCCAAAAAAAGTCGATGCTAGCGGATGAACGAAGTAAAAAAATGAGTTTTTATTTAAAAAATATATATTTTTATTTTTTCATCATTTATTTAAAATTGAATCCAGATGGCAATAAAACGTCACGTGATGCAAATTCCACTTGCGACTGGACGCAAATCACTTCGCACAATAACTTGAGGGACGTTCACGAGCTGTATTGCGGTGGAAATCTACTCAACAAGGTGAAATAAATTAAATATAAAATTAGAAATGTGCGAATAATAATGTTTCTCGATAAGGATCAACGAAGAATGTTTGTGGAATCTCCCATGAGTGACATTAGAGCCTACTTCCAAGATTTAACGTCGTATTGCGCCAGAGACGTAGTTGCAACACATGCGGTTCTCCGAGCAATTCTACCTTTATTTTTAGAACGGTCATTTATTACATGACATTTTAGCCTATGATTATTTATTTTTATTTATTTATTTTTATTATTAGATTTCCACATCCACTAACACTCGCCGGGATGTTTGAAATGAGTGAACCGTATCTTCCCGTGAATCAAAATTGGGAAAAGTACTTAACCAACGCAAAAGCGACATATTGCCAGTTGGAAACGGAAGCGGTGACGACATTGAAGGAATTAGCCGACGAAGCTTTGGAATTGTTGCGTGAAAAAAAGTAATTTCTGCAAAGGTATTGCGGTAAATTTAATTTATACTTGTATTATTATTATTATTATTATTATTATTATTTTGGTTTTGTATTTAGATACCAAGCCGATCCGTGGCTTTGGGATTTAAATTGGACCTTGAAGAAACCGTGGAAATCAAAACGAGTTAAATACGGATCCACAGATGATGAAATTGAACCGCGAGAAGAACCTGTGGAAAATGAAGAAATTAATTATCCGAAATGGTATCGCGAATTTCGCGGTCAAGATGAGCATCATTTTTACTCGAAGAAACGGTCGAAGCCGTCGATCAGTTTTTCAACGCTGCTCATTCCTCGATTGCTTCGTCTCAACTGGAAAGGCTTTCCACTTTACTACAGCGAGGTTTACGGATGGGGTTGTTTATTTTCCAAAAATTCATCTAAAATCGAAGGCTGTGTTAATCAAAACACGTAATTTACAATTCTTCGTCAAACGTTACGAATTACTATATTTATTTTTTTCATTTTGTAGGAAAAATGCCGTTAATATTGACAACTTATGGGAATATTTGTTTAAAAACATTGCTAAACCTAAACAAATAGTCGAACTAACGAGTGAAAAAACACGTCTACGTAGATTCTATGTACGTATGTATTATTAAATTGTAAAATATTAATTAAAGATTTTTTTTTATGTTTAGAATGACGAAACCCCAATACATAATCCGTTAACTATGGATATGTTATTTAAAATCGAAGATGGAACTTTGAAATGCGAACCAAACGTTAAAGCTGAACGTTATTTAACAATTAAACGAATGATGCTTTATTGGGAAAGTGCGCGCAAATTGATCAACGATGAATTCGTGGTGTGGTTAAATCAAAACGAGTTGCCTGAGAATATTACTCCCTCAAATGATAAAATGTTCGGCGTTATTCTACCACGAATCGTCCCATTCGGAATTTCTTCGAGACGCGCGACGGAGTTTCTCTGGTTGAACAACAGAAATGCAGTTTAGTTTATTTTTTCGAAATTATTATTTTTTTAAAATTTATTTATTTATTTATTTATTTTTTTTTTTTCAGTCTGATCGCGTAGGCAGTGAATTGCATTCGATGATTCAGACGCCGCCGGGATACAAGTTCGTGGGTGTCGATGTTGACTCGCATCTTTTTTGGATCGCTGCGATGCTCGGAGATTCCAAGTTTGCGGGAATTCATGGTTGCACAACACTTGGATGGACGTTGTCGCAAGGTGATGTTCACCAGCTGACAGCTAATGCTCTTGGTGTTACGCATGATTTTGCAAAGGTTGTATGTTGTTTTCATTTTTTTATTTCAACTAATCGAATTGTTATTGTTTTAGGTGATTGATTATGCGAGAATTAGTGGATTGGGTGAGTGGTTTACTCGGGAGGTTTTGATCCAATTTTATTCTGAGGAAGAAGCGAAAATTAAATCCGACAGTTTGTTTGCAGCGACAAAGGGAGTAAAAGGGTAAAAAAAGAAACAAATTGATTAACTATTTTTTTAGCAAAAAAATAAAAAAATAAATAAAGATATTTTTTTCTCACAGATATCTATTGAATGCAACCGGCATCAAATTATACAATCGGTGGAAAAAAGGCGAAGGAAAGTTTGCGAACAACGAAACGTATTTAACGAAATGCGAAATTTTACAAATGATTGAAGAAACCAATTGGTAAAAACGCAAAAATAAAAAAAAAAACTTAATTTTTTAATATTTCATTGACAGTGATTTAGAATTTAACCGAGTCGTATCCAACTCGGTGTGGCTCGGTGGCACCGAATCAGCATTCTTCAACTATATAGATGAGATAGCTCACTCCGAGGAGCCTCGTACTCCAGTTCTCGGGGCACGAATTAGTCGGACTTTAGAACCGTCAGTCGTTGGTCAAAATGTGCGTAAAATAGTAAATCAATCAAAAACATCATTTTTTTCTTTTTTCGTTGCAGTTTATTAACTGTAGGATCAATTGGGTCGTTCAAAGTACATCGGTTGACTACCTGCATTTGATGTTGGTGTGCATGCGTTGGCTGTGCGATTTATACGAAATTGACGCTCGGTATTCGATCTCAATTCACGACGAAATTCGTTATTTCGTGAAAGAAAAGGATCAATACCGAACTGCTCTCGCCTTGCAAATCGCCAATCTTCTAACTCGCGCCATGTTCGCCTCAAAACTAGGAATGCACGATCTGCCTCAGGTATTTAATTAACGATCACGAAAAATTGATTTTTTTAAAATATCTCTAACAACTTTCTAGTCGGCTGCTTTTGTCGCTGCTGTTGACATCGACACGGTTTTAAGGAAAAAAGTATCGATGGATTGCAAAACTCGTTCGAATCCAAACGGTTTGTCAGGACTCGGGATCCCTGTGGGAAAATCTTTAGACATTTTTGAAATTTTCGAAATTTTCGAAAAAACTGAGGGAAATCTTGAAAAATAAATGGCAAGTTTGTTTTCAAAATGTTATTTATATTTAATATGCTAGAAAACATAATTACAGTTTGGGAAAAAAGATGTTAATCTAAGTCATATTTTTATAGCGAAAAATTTAAAATGAAAAAAAAAGAAACTTTTAAATTAAAGTAAACGGTTGAGAAAAATATTCGAATGACAACACAAGTTCAACAGGAACGACTTATAATAAATTGCTGAGGTAGTCGAGCCAGCCGCTGATGCTCACATCTTGGCTGGGTTTGTAATGCGCAAGCTCCGACTCCAGTTTGAAGCCGCTCACTTGCTCCAAAGTGATGGCGCCTTTGTGCGGATACGTTGACGGAATGACCAAAGTGCAAATTATATTTCCTCCTTGACCAACCATGAAACGTAAACGCTGTTGTTCCACTAACCAATCTATAGCGTACCTAAAATTTAAAAACAATTCGTGTTTTTATTCTTTTTCATTCAATTTCAATAGCAATGTCATTTACTTGTCTCGAAGTTGCATGATTTCATTCAACAGTGGAATATGATCCAACCACCGAAGTTGCACTTTAGTTAATAAATCAAGCACTTGGTTGTTTTCAATCGATCTATCGATTAAATCACTAATAGCGAGACTTTCAATATTTGCCTTCAAAAAGAAAAAAAAAAACAATTAATTATCCACATTGACCATTGAACAATAATTCATTACTTTAACGCTAATAATAGAATAGGGGTGAGCTCCACGTCGCCGTTTATTGAACGTCACCGTAAGGACGAGGCGTGGACAGGAGACCACAACGGTCGGTTGATTCTGGTATTCGAAGGCTATTTCTTTCTCACTGATGGAATGCTCGCGAATCATGTGTAAATCGGAAACTTGTAATATCGATGAACACCTGAAAGAAATTTTAATTTCCATTTAATCAACATTCATTAATTAATATTCGAAATTAACCATTTGAATAGGTTGATGCATTCTTTTTTCCTGGCACAAGTCGCCTCTTTGAAGTGATTTAGAACGCCTTTCGTGTCGTCGAGGAACACTTGCATTTTATCACAAGCTTCGCTCAGGATTTGTTTCTCTCTGGCAGTTGATTTCATCAGTCCATCGGTATCTTGAATATTCGTATCTAATTTAAGTAATTTACTTTGCTAAAAAAAAAAAAAAAACAATTTTCAAGTTTAATACTTGAAACAATCTCAAAAAATAATCTAAATACCCTTTCAGCAAGATGGGTCTGACTGTCATTACTTCTCGGTGTCCGTAATCTTTTGTACTGTTCAAGTAAGTCTTCATATTTTCGTTTCTACATATTTATTTCCATTTATTTTCAAAAAAATTTTTTTTATATATATTACTCTGGAGGTGACTTCGTCCAATCTTTCTTCTACACTAAACAATCTATTACTCAGAAGTCGATAACCTAGAAAAAAACATCAATACGACAATTATCACCTAAATTCTTTTATATTTCCACATTTTTCTACCTTCTTCAGCTCTGCTGGTGTTTTTCGCTAATTTGCCTCGCAATGTATTCATGTTGTTTTTCGCTCGATTCACAGCGGCTTTTAAATTGGCTAATTCTCCATCTAGGGCTAAAAAAAAAATAAGTGTTAATTAATCTAATTGTTGATTAAACACAAGTAGTATCTTACGATGATTCGGATGTTGTTTTTCCATCTGTTCCATTCTTTTCAAGTAACTATGAAACGTTTCCATGGCTTCTTGAATCTCCAAAAAATTCGCTTTCGCCAAATCGAACTCCATTTTCACGTTGCTGCACATTAATTTCACCATAAAAACGTCCAGGTTATTTACTGCCATCTGAATCCACTAGAAATTAAGAATTAACGATGCAAAATCAAAATTTTCCTTTTTAGTTTCACGAATGTTTCGTATTTTCAGCGGTTACACCGAAATCTCCGAAATGATCGAAATAAAGCGAAAATTCGTGATCGGGGCTGAAAAATTAATTAAAACACACTCGTGTCATTCGCTGCGAATGAAAAACAAAAGCTGTGCAAATGAAGACTCAGCTTTGTTCGCAAAGTTTACCTTTAATTCACAGAACGAATACTCCACGATTGCTACAGATCGCCATTTAACGGGCGCGCGCCCTCACGCGGCTAAATTTTGGCTGCTAAATTGTTTAGTGCTTTTGAACCAATCACAGCGCCGCCAAGTATTGAAATCAAACGAGCCAATCGCATTGTTTTATTTCATTTGGATTCTAAATACCGGCACTCGATGGCAGCAGCTCATGGAGAACGAAACAAACATGGAGAAAGATGAGCGCCAAAACCAAACTCAGCATTTTTTAAGTATTCATTGATTCACGTTGGATGAAAGACTCGGAGTAAATCTATTTTATTTTTCAGACATTTTAATCGACTATGCTTCTAATCAACATAGAAATGACTTGATAGAAATTTTGTTGGCCGAAGAGAAATTGTTTCATTTTTCAGTCGTTATTAAGTGAGTAAAAATTCACGAATTCCAGAGCTTAACAGCTTTGTAATTTAATTAATTTTTTAATATTTCAGTACTATGACTTTATTCGAAATGACTGTAGACGCGGGTGAACAACTTTTCTCGGATCCTGCAAACACTTTGTTAATGTTCGATAAAGCGCTGGTTGAAACCGCGAATTGTATTTATTCTCAACACGAACGAAACGAGGAAATGGTAACTCGTAAAAAAACACTTTTTTTAAACAAACAAATTGAAATATTTTTAATTCTAGATAATGAAAACGAGAATCCACGCTCGTTTCAACGGTATGCCACTCTGTCCCGAAATAACTCGCAATAATATTCCAAAAAATGCCGATTTTAAGAAGTTTTTATGCATTTGCGGCATCGTCGTTCGCGCGTCTGGCGTCAGGATATTGGAATTTGAGAAAGAGTATTTGTGTAACAAATGTAAATCAAAATTCACGCTTAAAGTAATTTTTTAAAAAAGTATTAAAAGTCAAGAATTTGTTGTGTTTTTAAAAACCATTCTATTTTTTAGGCTTGCATCGAAGAAAGCTACAAGAGCCCAGCACCCACGACTTGTCCAGATCGCAAATGCACTTCGACTAAATTCACATTATTACCAACTGGTAAAAAATTAATTAAAAAAATTTAAATTGTTTTTTATTTTTATTTATAAATAATTGTAGATTCGTCTCGTTGCCGCGATTACCAAGAAATAAAAATCCAAGAACAACTCGAGCAATCATCCATCCAAACACCCCGTTCAATAACTGTCGTTTTAGAAGACGATTTAACCGATGCTTGTAAACCTGGCGACGACGTGGAAGTCAGGTATAAATTAAAATCGAATAGAACACGAACAGACCCTAATAATAATTGAAATTCCAGTGGATTAGTTCTACGCAGATGGCACTCGGCGACACCAAACCTTCGTCCGGTCATCGAACTCTTCGTAAAAGCAAATTATGTCGAAGTTATAAACAATAATCGAGGGTCTCACAGGTTACTAAAAGACGAAAAAGTAAACTATTCAATGAAATCGTCGACTCTAACTCACTTTTTTAAAAAAAAAAATCTTTTCAAACAGCACGAAGAATTTAAGTCGTTTTGGGACAGATACAAATCAAATCCAATCGCTGGACGGAACAAAATCTTAGAGAATTTCTGCCCTCAAGTTTATGGTCTTTATTTAGTCAAACTTTCCTTGGCGGTCGTTTTGGCAGGTGGCGTCGCTTTCGTCAATCCTTCGGGCACTTGTATCAGAGGCGAACCCCATCTGTTACTCGTTGGAGACCCGGGTGATTATTCGAACGAGTTTTAGTTTTTTAGTTTTTTAGTTTTTTAGTTTTTCTAAGATTTGATAGGAAAAATGTTTGAATTTCAGGCACGGGTAAATCTCAGTTTTTGAAATACGCGGCTAAAGTTTGTCGGAGATCCGTTTTAACGACTGGAATTGGGTGCACGAGTGCGGGTTTGACCGTCACGGCGACTAAGCAAGGTGGCGAATGGCAATTGGAAGCTGGTGCGTTGGTTTTAGCCGACGGAGGTGTGTGTTGCATCGACGAATTTAGTCGCATTAAGGAACACGATAAAACGAGCATTCACGAGGCGATGGAGCAACAGTGTATCAATGTCGCCAAAGTATAGAATTCAATTTCTCATTTGTTTAAATGCTCAAAATTACAAATTATTTGTATTTTAGGCTGGTCAGGTGTGTAAATTGAACACTCGTTGTACAATTATTGCCGCGACCAACTCGAAAGGGAGTTACGACGCTGACCAAGTGACTTTTTGAACCTCGCAACGAATTTGTTCTCGTAAATTAACCAAATTTTGCTCGTTTTTAGCCGTTGAATGTAAATATTGCATTAGGAAGTCCACTTCTTAGCCGTTTTGATTTGATTTTGGTCTTATTAGACACGAGAATTGCCGAATGCGACAGAATGTTATCGACGCTCATTATTTCGAGAAAAGAAACGAATTCGCATAACGGTAGTTATTTCAAAATTATTCAATTACTCGATGATAATTAATTTTTATTTCGCATTTCGCATTTCGCATTTCGCATTTCGCATTTCGCATTTCGCATTTGCAGAGTATTCGAGTAGCGACACGAGCTGGAATTTGGAAAAAATGCAAGCGTATTTTTGTTTAATTCGGGCTTTGAAACCGACCCTGAGTGAATTTTCCCACCGAATTCTCAAAGTTTACTACCAAACTCAACGTCAGGCGGATTTGAGAAATGCCGCACGCACCACAGTTCGTCTTTTAGAAAGTCTCATCAGACTGGCGCAAGGACACGCTCGGTTAATGTTCCGCAACGAAGTGACCGTTGAAGACGCGGTGGTTACCATTTCGTTGATGGAAACATCGATGCAGGGCACCGCATTGATCGAAGGACTCAATGCATTGCACTCCAAGTTCCCGGAAGACGCACAAAGCGAGTACAGAACTCAAGGTTGCAAATAGAATTTTTTTTTTGAGATAGATAAATGATAAATTTACATTTTTTAAATTTAATTTATTTATTTCATTTATTTCATTTATTTCATTTATTTCATTTATTTCATTTATTTTATTTATTTTTTTGTATATGTGGCAGCGCAACTTGTGCTAAGTCGTTTGGGATTGCACGATATTTTAGAACACGAAATATCTCGTTTGGACGAGTTGGAAAACGAGAGCGAAAGTCAAATCCGAAGAAATGAAAACGACGATTCAAACGAAAATAATTCTGTTGAAACTCAAGTTATCGACGCACACACTAAACTGAAAAATAAATTGCAAAAGTTCGCTTTCACGAAAGAAGTAAATAACGAACCGGAAACGACTAAAAAACGGAAGAATGTATTTAATCGCGAAGATGACTCGAATGATCGCGATTTTCATGTGGATAGAAATGTAAATAAAAAGAGTAAATTATAAAATTATAAAATTATAAATTATAAATTATAAATTATAAATTATAAATTATAAATTATAAATTATAAATTATAAATTATAAATTATAAATTATAAATTATAAATTATAAATTATAAACAATGACGCTCTAATGTAAGGATGTCGTGGTGCGGTAATAAAATGACGGGATGTTGCGAGTTATCTCACGAAGCGCCATTGATTTAACCAAACCCGGAAGTATGACGTTTTGTTGTGTGATTGTGGCGTTGCTGCGTAGGGGACGAACGCGTGTTCATGTGTAGTTCGGTTAGGTAGAATTCTAACATTTTAAATATATTTTAGAAGTCTTTCTTTTTGCAACTACGTTTATGTAGATCGAATGAATAATGTCGCAACAAGGGGAAGAAGTCGGGTGAGTTGGAAAAAAAAAAATAAATCAACATTTGTTGCTCAATTTAAATTCTAAGCCTTTTCGAAACAGATTTTCACACCTCAATATTTATTTTAGAATACACAATTTTTCCTATATTCCAAAATCATACATAAAACTCGCGATCATTTGATCATAATTAAAAAAAGAGAAGAAAATCTGGTCCAGTCCAAGCGAGAAGTGGCAAAGGCGGAAGTGATTGATTATTTTCGTTTATTAATGTTTATTAATGTTTATTAATAAAAAAAAATCGCTTTTATAAGTAAAAAAATAATTCCTAAATGGAGGTATAAAATGTATTTTGTATCGAAATCGGCTTGTTTCGATCGGAGATGTTGGGTCAAGGCCGTTGTTGTTTTCACTGTCTTGGAAACGGTGAAACGACAAATATTTCATTTTCTTTTTTCCATCTTTTTTTTTTTATCTTTGAAAAATGAAATTAATTTGGAAAAATTTCATTTCTTATTTTATTTTCAGGAAACTATTTGTTGGTGGCCTTAGTTGGGAAACAACACAAGGTATAAAAAGGGTAATAAAAAGGCTGATGAATGCAATATTAATTTTTAATGATGCCATTTCAGATACATTATGTAGATTTTTTACACGTTTTGGAGAAGTTATCGATTGTGTAGTAATGAAAAACAACGAAACTGGTCGGTCACGAGGATTCGGTTTCGTTACTTTCAAAGATCCTGGTTGTGTTCAAGTAGTTTTATCAAGTGGCCCTCATAGTTTAGACGGAAGAACTGTAAGTATCGATTTTTTTAGACTCTAAAAATGCTAAAAATAAAAAAAAAAATTATCATCCTGTTTTTAGATCGATCCGAAAGCTTGTAATCCAAGGAGTATGCAGAAGGGATCCGGCGACCACAAACAAGTAGTAAACTCAATTAAAAATTAATTAAATAAATAAATAAATAAATAAATAAATAAATAAATAAATAAATAAATAAATAAATTTCATCAAATTGATTTTTAGCAAAAAAACAAAGGCAATAATCCAAAGATTTTTTTGGGAGGTCTCCCATCGAATATCACCGAAACAGACTTGAAGAATTTCTTTAGTAAATATGGAAGTGTAAGTTTTTTTTTAAAAAAAAAAAAAAAATAGAAATTTGGATTTTTAATTAATTTTTTTATTTTAAAGGTTTTAGAAGTAGTAATAATGTACGATCAAGAAAAGAAACGTTCCAGGGGTAAGTTAATGTTTGTGGCACTTTTTTAATTGGAAACTTGCGTAAATAAGTTTCGTTTTTACGTGTGTGTGTGCGTGCCATATTTTGCCAGTTGTGTGTACTTGTTTGTGTGATGGCAGTAGATGCTTTTCTCGTTTGTTTTGAATCGAATGTGCTGTTAACTGTTATTAAATGTCTCTTAAAGACTGGCACTTGTGCAAAAGATATTGTGCTTACACACATAGTTATTATTAATATCTCTCGTTATTAATAATAATTTATTTTTATTTATTCTATTATATATGGATATATATATATATATATATATATATACATATTTTTTCTAATTTTGTTTATTAGTTTTTAGTTTTAGTTTAGTATCGTACGCTATTTTTTTGTGCTTACCGTTATATCTTACTATTAATATTAGAAACTAATAAGTTGGTACTTAGATTTAGCTAATATTTAAGGTAGTGATTGATTTTGGATTGTACAAACTTAAAAAAAAAAAAACCAAAAAAGAAGCTGTCGTACTTCTCGATGACAAACCCTCGCGAAAAACAAAATTTAAAACGAAACGAAAGCAAACAAAAAGCAAAGAAAATGCAAAAGTGTGTGTGTAAGCACAGGATGAGGTGTCAGACTTCAATGATTTTGCCTCGGCTAAAATTTTATTGGTACTTTGGTTGCTATAACGATTAGGCTTTGGATTTTTGTCATTCGAGACGGAAGACAGCGTAGAGCAAGTGTGTGCGGAACATTATGTCAACGTCAATGGCAAGCAGGTGGAGTGAAAACAAGACGTACTTTTCTCATCTTTTCCGATTTTTTCCGATTGCACATCTTTTTGAAACTTTGTCAAATTTTCTTTTCTTTTTAAAAAAAAAAAAAAAAAAGTGATTCTTTTAATCGATTAATTGGAGGGGAAAAGAAAAGTGCGTGCAAAGACGTTATTGATTGATTGAGTCGGGATTTGATTTAAAATATTTGGAATAACTGAAAAAAAAACAAAAAAAACACGCCTTTGAACATTGATTTTCATTTGCTTTTTATCATAACGAAAGTTAGAAATTTAATGTAATCAAGGGTTTGTTTATTAAATTAAAAAATTAAAATTTAAAATTTAAATGATGCAATGGAAATAGCATCATTGTATAAATTTAGAAAAAACCATTTAAAATAATAATAATAATAATAATAATAATAATAATAATAATAATAATAATAATAATAGAGACTTTGCAATTTCTCGTAAGAAAAATTACGAAATTAAAAAAAAAACGAAATATTTTTAAT
>JH431252.1:26018-36355 GCA_000239455.1 Strigamia maritima
GATAAAAATTGACTATTCGTAAAATACGAAAAATTTAAGAAAAAATGAAAAACAATCAAAATGGCAAGAGAACAAATCAAAAATCATTTTAAAATGGTAAAATACTAAGAAAAAAGATTCTACTGTTTGTCAGACGGTAAAAGAACGAATAGATTGGGTCAACATCATCATCGCTTCGTTCGGTGATCGAACGAAGCGAATGAGCGAATGAAGCTGACTAAAATGATTAAAAAAACACATACATTTTTCATACTAAAACCTCAGAAACGATCCGTTAACTCGGGCTGTTAGATCCGAGGTTAGATCGAGTCAAAATGGCGGAGCAGAACAAACGAAGCAGGCGGAAAGGCGCAACACATTTTTATTTACGAAAAAATATGAAATGTTTATTTTATTTCGTTACGAAATTCAAAAGATGAAAAAATTAAAACGTATTTTAATTTTTTCGGACGAAAAATCGCAAAGTCTCTAATAAATAATAAATAATAATAATTATAATATATTGTTTTTCTTAAAATGCTTTTCCAATGCACTGATTAATTAATTCTGCCATTTTACCGTAAAAATAATAATAATCCACACAGGTCGAATGTAAAAAAGCAGAACCGAGAGACGGACCTCGATCGAACAAATTAAGTAACCAATGGAACGGAACCGTAATGGGCTTGAGTCCCGGCATACCGCCGCACATGGGAGGACATTTGGCGGGGCCCATGGCTGGACCCGGGATGGGACCACCTCCGATGGGGCCCATGGCGAACGGCATGCCGATAGGAGCGAGCTATCAACCGGGAGGATGGGGAGGACCTCAGCAAACCGCTTACGGACAAGGTACCGTAACTAATTTTTGATTTTTTTTTTTTTAAAATAAATTTATTTTTTATTTTATTTCTTCTCACCAGGTTACGGTGCACCGCCACCGAATGCAAGTTATCAGGGATGGGGTGCACCGGGCGGCTACGGGCCTTACGGAACTGCTCAATACGGGACTTCGCCACAAGGTGGATTCGGAGGCTTTGGTGAGACTTCAATGCTGAGGCTGTTTTAAAAGTATTATAAACGAGAAAAAGAGAAAAAGCAGAGGCAGATAGCAAATGGAATTGATTTTCTTGTTTTCAATTTTATTTATTATTTTTTTTTTTTTTGTTTGGGAGAAAAGTTAAAAAATAAAAAAAAAATAAAAAAAGAAAACAATTTGTTTTAAGTTGGTATGTTTTTTAGACGTGACTCCTTCAACAGGGTATCCCGGATACACGTGGGGCACACCGACGCCAGCATCTCCCGCCGGTCCAATGCCGCCCGCGCCCGGCACTGGCACCGGCACCGGCACCGGGACCGGGTCCGGGTCCGGGTCTGGGACAGGAGGAGGCGGAAATACGATGACTTCGAATCAAGACCATTTTAATCAAAACCAAACGGGCACTTCGAACACGTCGAATGCGTCCTCTTCGACAACCAACTCGTCGGCAGCGAGTCAGTCAGCTTCAGGGATGAAAAGCGAATTCAACTCGTTTTCAACAGCTTATGGTGAGCCTGACATCTTCTAGTCGATTTGGAATTTGATTTGGAGAGCGATGCGATGTGTTTGTTGTGCGGTGTGTTTTCAGGCTCACTGGCTAGTAGCTATTCCCAAGAAGAATCCTCTTTTGGCCCTTCGCGTTGTCATGGAAACGGGGTGGGTCAGGATGGGATTGCTGACAGTGAGGGTAAAAAGCAAAAGCAAAGATTCAGTCTCATTGGCCAATTTTTAGCCACCGAACGAAACGAAACGAAGCGAAGCGAAACGAAACGACACGAAGCGAAGCGAAGCTAAGCGAAACGAAGCGAAGCTAAGCGAAACGAAACGAAACGAAACGAAACGAAACGAAGCGAACTATTCAGTATTTGTTGTAACATCTTGGAATTATTCTTACGAATAGTTCGCTTATCGAGCGAAAACCAAACCAATTTTATTTGCTATTCATTTTTCATTTTCATTTGAATTTTTACTAAATTAGTTAATGAGACTGATTCTTTATTAAGTTTGTTTATTTTTTTTACTTTTCTCAAATTAGGATTTGGCCAAAGCGAGCTAGGAACGACCAACAACAGCTACGGCGGATCTCAAGGAAGTCGACAAAGTCAAGGCTTTCACCCCTACCGTCGTCAGTAACGTTAGTCGTTGGTTTTTTTTTTTTTTAGAAACTAAACTACCGAATTCGAATTGAATGGTTGCCTTTAGCCGCGAGTACATTTCGTACCGGGGTTTTTAATTTTTTTTTTATTTTATTTTTTTTTTAAAATAATTATTATTATTATTATTATTATTATTATTATTATTATTATTATTATTATTATTATTATTTTTGTTAATTTCTAAAATTTGTTCCACAAATCTTCAACAAAGTGATAATCAAAATGTCTGTGTTGTTTATTTATCAAATGAAAAATCTATTGAATTAATTTTAATTATATTGGTGTGTGAAAATAGAGTCGTATATTGCAAAGAAAGTATTGCATTGCAGAAAACATTCCCTTTGATTTGTTGGTCCGGTTTCTTTTGTTTTTTTTTTTTTTAAATTTCTTTGCCCCTTTGACGTGTCATTTAGTTGGTAAAGTTTTTATTCGAGGGCATTTTTGTTATTCAAATGTTTTTCTTGCTTGCCTCAAACAAAATGTGATCTTTAAAAATGGTATAAACAAAGAGTATATAATTATTATTATTATTATTATTATTATAAGATAATAAATAAATAAATTAAATAATATTTAAAAAAAAGAAAAAAAAGAGAGGTTTATAAAAGGTTTATAAATTTAAGAGAAAAATTGTTGATTTTATTTGCACTATCGAAATGTGTATTTTTATGAATGAAAGAATTAAAACAAGTTACATATATTTCTTTTTTAAATTATTTATTTTCATTTTATTTCATTTTATTTCATTTTATTTCATTTTATTTCATTTTATTCCATTTGGTTTTACATGCCCATGCATTCCTGAAATAAATATTTAAAAAAAGATATGAATAATAATAGAAATTTTTTCAATGCAACATCCGCCTTATGCAGATTGAATAACATTTTGTGGTGGGAATTAAAACCGAAACCTGAACCCGGAATTCTTATTATGATACGGTATGTTGTTAATATGCTATTATATGCTGGGAACATTAGTGATTCCCAAAACGAAATTTCATAATAACACCGAGTATCACGAGTATTTTATAAAAAAAACTTTATACATACTTTCTTAAAGAGTTCGCCGACGCAATGCCAAAAGTCGTGACCGTCCTAAAGGAAATTATGCGATTTGGATGAAATTGAAAAATTTGAATATTTTATTTTTCGTCGTGTCATTATAAATTTATAATTACCAAATTGGAGTGTTTGGATTTGCACCCGTCAATTCCAGTGTCGATTACTTTCTTTTTCTGCAAAAATATGTTTGGATTAATATTTATATGGTTAAATAAACTGATGAATTATTTTGTACATTGTCACTTTTGTCAATTTTGCTTAATGCCATTGTCTTGAATTTATCATAATCGACTTTCCCATCCTGTTTTACAAAAAAAATAAATAAAATAAAAATAAAAATGAAATTAGTTTTTTATCGTTATATATTCCTAGCATTTTAAGTCATTTACTTTGGTGCATTCGTATCTGCCAAGAATACAGCCAACGATTTCCATCTGTGCAATATATTAATTTTTTATTTTTTTATTTAGGCCTTTACCGGTTATTTTATAAACAGTTGGTTATACTTTATCTTTTTTGTCTTTAGCCAATTCTTGACATTGTTTTTCATGGTCTTTGTACTGAAAATAAAATTAAACAAATGATTATAGCGGTTGAAATATGATTTACAAAACTTTTTTTTTTTTACCTCTTTCATAATGGTTTCTTTGTCAAAGCATTCCTGCCAAAAGAAAAATAAATTAAACGTGAATTTAAAGAATAATAATCAAAAAAAAAATAAAAAAAATAGATTTTTTGGGTGTACATACCTCTTCTGCAAGAGCCAAAAGGCCAAAACTCAATACCAACAAGCAGCTGATCATTTTCATCATGATGAGAAGATTTTTTCAATGTGAACCAGTGAGGTTTGCAGTTGTATTTAAAGGTAAACCAAAAGGAAATGCAGGAAATTTGTAATTCATGACAAGTCTTTCCTATTCTTGCAAATAAATGAAAACATATGATTTTTTAGATCCGTGTTTTTCATAAAATCCAAATTGTATAGAAATTTTTTTAACAAAAAGTTCATTTTCTCGGCCTCGGTGCCACGCCATCCAAATGCAAATTTTTTTTTAATTTTTAATTTTTAATTTTTAATTTTTATTTTATTTTATTTCTTAGTTTTCCATTTGATTAAGGCGCCACTAAAACAAAAACTAGAGCGCCGTTCATTTATGGTTCAAATTTTCGTCACTACTGACACGTGGTAATGTCGGCGAATGAAGTCGTGTACTTAGTTGAACTTATCGGTGCTTAATTTCAACTCGCAATGGGTGAGCTTTCTCTTTTAATAATCCAGAAACCGAATTAAATGAATTGTTATTTGCAGGGGTTTCGGCAGGTGCATCGTGCGTTCTCTCTTCGTGTCTGATGGTTTTAGTCTTCACTGGAATGCAAATCTACAGATCATTTCTCACCTCGAGCAAAATGATGACGATATTTGGCGGTTTCCTCGGCTCCATTTTATTTGTTTTGACATTGACAGTAACCGTCCAACCGAATTTTACATTTTTATTGAAATATTGACATTATTTAAATCAATTTGCAGGCTGTTGGCAATTTGGAGACTAAAATGTTCGGCCATAATTTCCAAACTAAACTTTTCCCAGAAGGTGCGCAAATGCCCTTACTTTCTAAAAAAGGACACAAATATATACACAAATATATACACTAAAAAATATTACTTTTATCATTTTTTTTTAGTGATTTTTTGTTTAATTCTCGCATTGACCGCATCAGGCATGGTTCACAGTGTTTGCATCACGACCTGGTAAGCGGAAATGACAAAAAAAATGGAAATCTTTGAATACAATTTTTATTTTTGTTCACTTTCAGTTTGATTTTTTCGTTGATATCGCTCTATTACGTCAATAGAATTTCTCAATCCAAATACGTCATGTCCTCTGCAGTTTCATCCATGTCGTCACACAAATCGAGAAAGAACAAGTGAATTCATTGATTGATAAAATCATTATTTTTCACTATTAAATCATTCAAGAGCAATTTTTGTCCTTTTTTTCGCTCGAGGAAGGAAGTAATAACAAAAAAAAAAAAAAAGAAGACACAAAAAGTTCAATTTTTTTTTCTTTATTTCTTTTTACAAATTATGCATTTTGGCCATTTAGCACTATTGTTTGAAGTTTAATTAGCAAAAACTAATTTCTACTAAGAAAAACCCACCTTTTTTTTCTCGTTAAAAAAAAGTTTGAATTTTTTTAAAGTTTTTATTTGATATTTTCCATCTGCAGCTTAGTTTTTAACTGTTAAGATGGAGCAATAAACGAAAGAAATATTAGTAAAACAATTTTTCATTTATTGCATTTGAGCAGTGACCAAGCTGCAGATTGATATAGTACATCGAGACAAAAAGAGAAAAGTAAAATTTCGAAGATTTATAAAAATAACAAACACAAAAAAAAAAACCAACAAAAAAAAAAATGGGCAAATGGGCAGAATTTGACCGATCACAATTTCATCATTCGAAATTGATGTTCAGCGTTTTAAAAGGGAATATTTAGTGAAATTTAACCAAATGTCCACAAAATTTGCAGCAATTTCCAAACAAAAATGCTCTTCACTGGTGTTTTTCCCCCCACAAGTCATCCACTAATTTCCAAAAATTTGAAAAAAAATAAAATCGATGCACCGTGAACAGCATTGATAAAATAGTAAGATCTTCGTTTGTTTTGATCATCAGCAGAAATCCCTCGTGTATTTTGAAAATTACTATTTACAGTGTTATTTTTGAATCTTCATTTTTTTAGTTTCTTTTAATATCTGTTAACCATATTTCTTGTTGCTTTCCACTTAAACAACATTCAAAACACACATAATAGGTAAATATACAAGTCAATCACAGTCATCCGTGAAATACACCGATTGCGATTGCGACGTAGGATGACTTGAACTTTCTGGACCCAAGTCATCATCTTCGTACTCGTCGTCATCGTTGAGATATTTGCGACAAATTGGGCAAGTGCCATGCTAGACATGCAAAAACAAGAAAAATCAACAAAATCGCCAATCTCAATACTTTCATTTCTTTTTCCTTCGTTTTCTCACCAATTCTAACCATGGAACAATACAATCGTTGTGGAAATGGTGCTGGCAAAGCAGCCTACGTACCGGTTCGCCTTGCCTAAAATCCTCCATACAAACGGTACATTGTAGAGTTTTATCTAGAGGAAAAAAAAGAGTACATTTCGGGTTACTACTCAAGTAAAACGTACAAATTCATACCAACTTGTTCCTTTGAAATATTAACCATCGGAATTCGACTAATTCTATCTTGGGGAAGGGGTGGTGGACCGGTCCCGTCTAATTGATTTAATAACTAACAAAAATAGCAAAATTATTAATAAGACTAATCATCTTTTGCGATTTGCTCTTCTTTTAATTCTTTCTTCACTTGTGTTATAATTGTATCCAGACCTCCTCGACCCCACGCATAATCGCCTGGATTTCCGTGCAGATTAAGGAAACTTCTAAGCGAAAATAAACAAAAATTAACAAAAAACAAAAATATCATAAATCAACAAAACGTAAACTTACACTGGAAAAGCTGTATTGTTTTGTCCAGCTAAAAAAAAAAAAAAACAAAAACAAATAAATAAACTAAAAAAAACTTTTTTAAAAAAAACGATAAAAACTACCTCCAGCACCAGAAGTGAGGTGGGAAAATATTTGTTGAAGTAAACTGCAATTCGACAAAAAAAAAACAAAAAAAACAAAAAGAAAATTAAAATTTCAAAAATGCCCATTTCATTTCGAATAATCAACGATATAGAAGACTAACAACCCTTCTATAGATGGTGGTCGATCCACCATCACAGGAGATCTACGCCGAATTGATACTCGCGTTCTCGGTATGAAAGCTCCCGGTCGCCGATGCTGTGACGTTGATGATGATGATGACGGGCCCGAACGTTCGTCCCGGGATGTTGAACCCTCTTCCGCATTTAATTGGCCTAGAGAGCCAAATAGTGATCGACCCCATATCTGCCAATTAAAATTGCCAATTAATTAATTTATTTTTTCCCTTAAATTTGCCTATTTCGACTTCACCTCCACAAACTGCGAGTCTGGATCAGCGTCATCTTCACTGTAATCACTGCAAAATGCAAATTATAACAAATTAATTAATTAATTAAATTAATTCATGTATTTTTCTATTTTTTCCGCGACTCACTTGGGGTTTTCTAACGAAGTTTGGCCTAATTCTTCTATAAATCCTGAACAACATCTTGGACATGTGTAATCCTATGTGAAAATGATCGTGCGATTGATTAGAATAAGTAGAATTTCAAATTGGTTCAATTTATGTTTGTTTCGGTTTCTCAATTAATTCATCTGCGTTTTTATTGCGATTTAGGTGGCGTGAATCGGCAAATGGGGTAATTCGCTTGTGACAAAGCATCGACGCTTCGAGCGCAGATTTTTATTATTTAAAAACGTGACAATTCGAACGGGGGTCGCGGCCGAATGGGCCACTAACTTACTGGTAATACTGGATTAATTTCCTGAGTACATTTGTGGCAAAAAAATCGGGTCGAAAGGGATTCCACGGCTGCTTCGGCCATTTTGCATTTCTCGTGATGAAACGGGATTCTCGTTGCGAATGCGAGTGGACTACGAGAACCGACGAGAAGAGCAACAAAAGCGAAAAAATTCAACATGTCCGTCACACGTTTGGCTGGTTTCTTCGCAAATCTACGCGGTTTGATTAGAAATAGAAATAACGAAATTATGCATTTTAATAGCAAAGTAACTAATATTAAATTTTCTTCTTCACCGTTTGCTCTGATTATCCAGTTTGAGGAGACCAAATTGCGAATTGGCGCCGATCAACTGAAACAACTGAAACTAGTCAAAGGCAACCTGCGATGACAGCTGCTCGTGACGGTATTTTCATTTATCAAATTAAAAATTGAAAAATTTATCTCATTTCATCTCGATCCACAGATATGGAAGAGAACAACTCGGACGAAGTCTCGATGGCGGCAAACGTAGTCGAGGAAAATCAGAGTCTGCGCAGAAAGTTGGAGAAAGCCGAGAAATACAACGACGAGTTGCGAATTCAAGTAGAAACGCTCAACCAAGAGCTGCACCAGCTGAGGAATGCAAAACCGACCGTTTGCAAAGAAACACAGACGTGTATTGATGACTATTTGAGTGAGTGAAAAAATATTTGAAAAAAAGGAAAATTTGATCATTATTATTATTATCATTATCATTATTTCTATCTCTTTTTAGATGACGACGAAGATCTTTTTATTCAGAACGATTGGTTAACAGACACGGCGAACGAGAATGTAAATTTTAAATTGGTTTAACGTGCAACCAATGTTTTTTTTCTTCTTTTTTTCTTTTTTTCTTCTTTTTTTTTCTTCTTTCTTTTTTTAATGACAATTTTGTTAGATGTCGATCGCGGATTGCGTGAAAGCGGCCGCCGAAGAAGCTGTGCAGCAAACTGGTTTCGTGTACGACGAAACCAGTGGATTATATTACGATAGTGCAACGGGATATTACTACGATCCCGTAAGATGGAAAAGTTGCGCTTGTGTTTGTTAATTGCATGTTTTGTCTGTTGCAGGAAAACGCGTTGTATTACAATTCCGCTACTGGCACTTACTACACCTACGATCAATCGACACAAACTTATTCATTCCATTCGCAAGTGGACTTAACGCAGTACCATGCGAACGAAACTGAGTCGCACACGCAAGAAGCCACCGTCAAGAGGAAAAAGAGCAGAAATGGAGTTAGAAAAGAAAAATATTGACATTCTTAACATTACACGTTGTTATTTACATATTTTTATTTTAAAAATTGTAGGAAAAATCGCCGAAAGTGAAGAAAATCAGACTCGATGCATTCGGCGAAGAGATTACTGACGGACTTTCCGCGGAAGAAGGCGAATGTTCCGATAGTTCTGACGATTCAAACACTTCCGAGGATTCCCTGTATCAAACAATTACTAAAGAAACTAAACCAGGTATTGGAAAAGTTGTATAAAATAGTTAGTTACTGATTCGTTTGATTCGCAGGAAAGAGTAAGAAAAGTCGTTATCCGCCGTGCATTCGATGTATGGTTACCGAAAGCAAAGTGGAGACACTTCCCGTCGGCACATTGTATATAGTTACGTGTTCGGGAGCAACGATCGGAAGAGAGAAATTCAACGACATCCGAATTCCTGATTTACAAATTAGCAAAGTAAAACAAAAAATGAATGAATTCCGGTAAATAATTGAATTTCTTTTTTTAAAAGTTTATTTAAATGGAATTTTCAGATGCACGCACAAATTACATACTACACAATGCACAAATACTACGGCATTCAAGATTTGGGAAGTCAAAACGGAACAGTAATTAACGGAGTTCGAATAGCAGAAGTAAAACCAAAAAATTGAATTAATCCCAAAAATAGAAAAAATTAAAAAAAATAAAAAAATAAATTAAATCTGTAATTGATTTCAGCCGAAGCAGACGAGCGATCCGTATCCATTGAAACACGAGGACGTGTTGCAAATGGGCGAGGTACGAATGTTGCTGCACATTCATCCAGGATTGGAAACATGCGATCACTGCGAACCGGGTCAAGTGCAAGCTCAAGTATCAACAACACAGCTCAAACCCACCGTCGACATATTGAGCAAAACAGAAAAAGAACAACAAAGAAGGAAGGAGCTCAAACAAATTCGCAAGAAATTCGGACTCGAGGTTCGAAGTCCAGAACTTCAAAAAATAATAATAATAATAATAATAATAATAATAATAATAATAATAATAATAATAATAATAATAATAATAATAATTTTTATTTAATTCCCCAGAGTTGTGACTTCGAAGACGGAACAAACGCGAAATCCGAAGCAGCCTACACGGACCGTGCGAGCGAACGACGCAAAACCAAAGGCGTCGACAGCTTATACGGCAAAACGGAAACGGCCTCCGTCGACGTGTAAGAAGCGACAATTTCGCTCTTTTCGATCACACTCATTAATTATGAATAAAAATCAATTTTCCAGAGCCATTCGCCAGGACAACAAGGGTCGCAAACTACTGGAGAAAATGGGCTGGGCCGAAGGCACGTCGCTGGGCAAATCGCAGATGGGCATCG
>JH431252.1:45095-63061 GCA_000239455.1 Strigamia maritima
GAAAGGGTATGCGAACTGGGGGATTAGTGATATTTGTCTATCTCGTGTCCAGTTGCGATGCGAGAGTGGAAGGGAGTTAGTGAGTGAGTAAACGTCAGTAAACGTCTGTCTCCCACTCTTCCTTTGCCCCTACTTCACTTTGACCCCCATGAGACCAGACGCCTCGCGATCAATATGCAGTCTACTCTTTTCCCCTCCCCCTCCCCCTCCCCCACTCCTCATCCCTCTCATTTCTGGCTGGCGGATCCATCCATCCATCCATCCATCCGTCCGTCCATCCTTCGCTCGCTTTCTTTTCCACGTATCGTTAATAGTTATTGTTTCAAACAGGACGAAGGGTCTCAAATTCTCTCTCTCTCTCCCTTTCTCTCTTGTGCCGAATTTTTTTACTAATTTATTTATTATCACGATTATTCTTATTTTCATCATTTTTCATCATTTTCATTATTTTTCATCATTTTCATCATTTTTCATCATTTTTCATCATTTTCTACCTTTTTTCATCATTTTTCATCATTTTTCATCGTTTTTCATCATTTTTCATCATTTTTCATCATTTTTCATCATTCTTCATCATTTTCTGGAATTGAATTTATTATGTTAATTTGGTTATTAGCGTTGCGTTGAGGTCTGTAATAACCAGACGAGTTACTAGACAGTGGGGTGATTACGCGGCACCTCGTTCCCCTTTCCCCTTGCTCACGCATTGTGGTGGTAATCGACAAAAGAAAAAGGGGAAAACGAACGGTAGGGGTGAAGAAGGGAAGGGGAAGGAAACAGCGGGAGAGTAACACATGGCTGCTTGTCTGGGATTCGCCTCCATTTTTGTCTGGACTGGCCAAAGGGCCGAGAAGGGATAGGGGATAACAGCCCGAACCCCGGTGGTCAGTCGAGACACAAACAATCCCCCCTCCACTCAAACCCTCCCCCCCCCCCTAATTCCGCCATTTGAGCGTAGGAGGTGCAGTAATGGACCAACACCTGCACAGGTGAAGGGAAAAGAAGGAAGGGTCAGTTGGTCTGAGCTGAGAACCTCTTTTCCGGTTGCTCGCATTCTTGCTCCGGTTTGGCGAAAGTCCACTAGGGGCGCAACAGGTCTCCAGCGTCTCATATTTTTCTCTTTTCCTCTTTTTATCTCGTAAACAACAATTTATTTATTTATTTTTCAACATTTTTCTTTTTCTTATTAATAATAATAATAATAATAATAATAATAATAATAATAATAATAATAATAATAATAATATTAATAATTATTATTATTATTATTATTTTTAATATAATTTTATTTTATTGGTAATTTGGATATTTTGTTGAGTATTGGTTTTTTGGCAAAGGTGTATTTTTGGGGTGGTTATTGTCGGTTTCACCCGATTCGGTCGGGCGAAATGGACTGGCCCACCTCGCGCCGCCATTGGCTCCTCCCATTGGCTCGATCACATGAACGAACGGGAATGAAACTTCCGAGTGGATTGGCGGCCACCACTCACTCCACAAACGTGAACGCGCCGCCGAGCTGACACGAACGAACTGAACTCGAAGGTGGAAGAAGACCGACTGAACACGCGAAACGCACCCCATCCACAACACCCCACACAACTCGTCCAGTGATGATCGGCCGCTACTCGCTGCCCCTCGCGCTTACCTTGCTCTGGTGGCAAGTGCCGACGTTGATCCGAGGTAAGTTTACTCAAACCATTCACTTTCAAACAAACTTGCCACGCGTTTCTTTATTTCTCTCTTTTTTCAATTTATTTATTTGTCGTTAGTCGTGTTTGCTATTTGCATAGTTATGTCATTATGCTCGCGTTGTCTGCTCTCCAAAAACTGGTTGCGACAATTTATTTGTCGGAAATAAAAGCGAATATTTTAACCTGATTTTAAATATTCACTTTTTTTTTTTTTTCCTTCAAAATAAATAATAAATAATTAAAAATAAAAAAAAAAAAAATAGCAAATTATTTATTATTTGTTAATTTTTTGTAATTTAAATTATTTGCTTGTTTTTAAATGCGCAGTGGAGTGACTTATAAGGCCGCTTTTGGCACTTGTACAAGGCCCTTTGCTTCTGGGCGGGAAAGGGCCGCGTAAAGAAATTGTATCGGCAGTGAGGAGCCGATGACGAAATGTGGTTGAGTTGAGGACGACGGCTTGGGCTGGCTGCCAAACGCCGTGGAAACAAACTGATCCAGGGTGGAGTTGGTTTTCTTCTGTTTTACGCGCAATGACTTGTGGGTAGAAATCACGCCGCCGTCGTCGCCACTGCGAGAGAACGTACATTATCTCATGTGGAGCGGGACGTTTTATTTTAATTTAATTTTTTTTTTTTTTTTTAATTAAATTTTTTTATTTTTTTATTTTATTTAGTTGTGGAAAAATTAAAATTTCGTAAAGGACTTGATTTTTATTTTTCGATATTCAAATTTTTTTTGTTTTCAACTTTTTTTTTTTTTTTTGTTTAATTTTTTTTTTCTTGCAACAAAAATCTTGCGTAAAAGTTACCGGATGGAATTTAACTCGATGTTTATTTGGCCTCATTTCGTCAGTTTTCGATGTTGTAATTTCTGATGCGGTTTGCTGCTGCGTCTCAACTTTGATTATCTATTTTTTTTTTTTTTTTTTATTATTTATTATTATTATTAAAGAAAATAAAAAAAAAAAAATTTAGCATCCGGTTTAATTGGAAATTTATTTACGTATTTTTTATTTATTCATTTTCTTCGTTTGTCGCATCTCGATTTGCAGTTTTGCACGTGTATTTGGAGAAAGGTTTAAAAACAAACGCGTGGTCGAGCGACAAGGACGAGTGTGCCGAGAATAGCAGACGACGTCCTTTAACGTTAAAACAAACTAATTAACCCAGTCTGCGAAACTTTTTATTTGTTTACAAGATTGAAAAAAATAAAAAATGTTGAAATCCGCCACATAAAAAAAAACCAAAAAAACCAAAAAAAATTATTTTTCCTTTTTCACGTACAATAATTTGTTTCTCACATTAATCAGTTAGCAAATGTCCTTCGTCCTGTGACGTCACTCGACCCCGTTTAGTCTAGTCAGGCATACAGAAAGGTTCACCCCTTTCGTTTCCTGACGTCAGCGCAACTTTTTCTTTTTTCCGCGTTGCTCTTCTTGGAAATAATGAATGAAAAAAAAAAAAAAAAAAAAAAAAAACCGAATTAAAAAGAGAATTAAAAAGAAGATTAAAAAAATTAAAAATTAAAAAATGCTTCCCACATCGTTAATCTATTTGAAGAAACCCTCGAATTCTTAACTAAACACTAAACAGATAGAAACGCAATAGTTCTGCTATTTTTGTAGCGCCATTCGAGATACTCGTTCACTAGGTTACTTTTACTTAGGGATCGAATTTGAAACTGATCCCGAAAATAAAAATAAAAATAAAATTTAAAGGTGACCCGTTTGAACGCCTCTTTCTTCCTTCCCCCTTTCTCTCTGTGTGTCCCCTTTGCACACTCCTTTTTGGTCAAGGAATTCGAGGTCGTTTATTTTGCGATTTTGGCAGGAAAGGGGGTGACGCAACAGGGGCCACCGATCGCATCGGCACAGGGTTGAGCAACAAGAGTGAGTGCTCGGACCTGTTGGTCACTAAAGAAAGGCTTAGACCAACATTTTTCTCACGGTCCCATCTTTTGTTTTCGCCACTGCCCCAATCTTTTTCCTCGGACGGGACGGAACGGAACGGAACGGAACGGACGAAGTAGGAAGTGGTCTTGAAAAAGGGCTTTTTGCTGGACCCTGGAGACCGTGACTCATTCTCTTTCTACGGCGGTCGGGGTCGGGGTCGGGGTCGGGGCTGTCTTGTCTGTCAAGGACGAGACAAAATTTAAAAAAAATATATTTTTCTAAATATAAGAGCAGAAATGAGTTCCAAATCATAAATTGAGCCTAGAAAACATTTATGAAAACTTTTTTTTTTAACGCGAATCGCGTCGCGTTACGATTTTTAATCCGCTTATTTCCGGTTAAAATCGCCTTTTGCCGAGCGATTTTAAAAGTACATGCTGCCAGTAGTTTTTTGATTGCGATTCCAAATCGCAGCCAATTTTTTAGGGTAATGAAAATCGCGCAGCGACACGATTCGCGCTTATTATCGTTGTGGTTTGCGTAGCTTTGCGTTAAATTTTGATTTTGATAAAATTGTCGTTCGATTTGCAGGCGGCAACTGCTGGAACTCGTACAAGGACGGTAGATGCACCGATCTGCTCATCCAAAACGTGTCGAAGGAGCAGTGCTGTTCGCAGGGCTCAGGCTCGGCTTCGGCCGCGTGGAACGAGGAGGATCTCGATTCGGGTCGTCTTTTCTTCTGGAGAGCTCTGGGGGGAGGCGTCCCCAATTGCATACCTTGTAAGGGTAAGTAGACGTTTTACGTAATTTGCATCTTTAGGAGTTTTAGTGGTTTCGGAACGATGTAATCATTTAATTCGCAGCTGTCGGATGAGTCACCGAATGAAAAACTAGTGATGGGTGGTTGCTACTGCAATTTTTCTTGAATTTCTTTTTTTCTTTTTTTCTTTTTTTCTTTTTTTCTTTTTCTCGTTACGACGAACGTAATAGACGAGTTGAACACCTGTTGCCTCGAAGATGATCGTTTTCTTTTTTTACATTGTTGGGCGGATAAATTGAAACGAACGTGTCTGTGGATTGATTCGACCTTGTGCAAATGAAACCAGTCGTCTGCCACTCAGTCTACTCGTGGCGATGACGTAAAAATAAGCGATAAAAATATTTACAGCCTGCAATTTATTCGATTTTTTTTTTATTTTCCTAATTTTTATTTATTTATTTATTTATTTATTTATTTATTTATTTATTTATTTATTTATTTATTTATTTATTTATTTTATTGTTTTTAAAATGATTATTAACTTTTTTTATATCTTATTTATTTTTAGAATCGTGCACAGGTGTCGAATGTCCCGTAGGAAAACGCTGCGTCGTGCGCAAAAATCAGCCAAAGTGCGTGTGCGCACCCGATTGCACCAAGGCGAAACGCAAGGGGCCCGTTTGTGCCACGGATGGCAATACTTATCGCAATTATTGCTCCATGCTCAAAAAATCGTGCCGGAAGAAGAAACCTCTGCAAGTGGCGTATTACGGCGCTTGTCAAAGTAATTTTTTAATACGCAAAACAATTAAAATTTATTAAAATTAATTTTTTTTTTTTTTTTAAATTTATTTTTAGAATCTTGTACGGCCTTGCGTTGTCCCGGTAAAAAGCAGTGTCTGCTCGATCAGAATTTAACGCCGCACTGCGTTCGTTGTTCGCGTGCTTGTCCCGATTCGAAAGCGAAGAAATATGTGTGCGGTGTGGACGGAGTTTCGTATACGAGTTTTTGTCATTTGCGGCAAGCGGCTTGTCAGAAAGGCAGAGCGATTCCCGTCGCGTATCCGGGCAAATGCAAAAGTATTTAAAAATAATCGAAATATTGATTTTTGATTGATTGATTGATTGATTGATTGATTGATTGATTGATTTAGTTGGTGCCACTTGCGACACAGTTCGCTGTCCACGAGGGAAAACGTGTCTTACGGAGCCGGGCACCGGCCGTCCTCGGTGCACCACGTGCCATTTCAATTGTCGGGCCGTCAAATTCCACTTACAGGGTCCCGTTTGCGCCACTAATAACGTGACGTACGCTAGTTGGTGTCACATGATGCAAGCGTCGTGTAGTCTGCGCACTGCGCTCGAACTTAGAAGCAATGCCAAGTGCGAAGAGAGTAAGTTTCCGATCGAATTTCAAAAATCTTAATTTGGTTTTTAAAATTTTTTTTTTTTTTTTATTATTTTTTCTATGTCAAATAGGTAACTCGACGCACGAGCCAAATTCCATCCCCCTAGTCGATCAAGAAACGAGCAGCACAAAATCATAAATAACTTGGAGGCATTAATAGAGACTTTCGAAGATGATGTACTCGGGACATCCCGATGCATATTTGTACAAGTTCTCGATCATTCCATCCAGGAAACACATCCAAGTGACAAAAAAGAAAAAAGAAAAAAAAATAATAATAGGGGGAATGTTTCTCTTAGTTCACTTTTGCTTCGTGTCTGAATGTTTAGTATGTAGTTGTTAGTAGGGTCGCAGAACTAATCACTCTAAAGCTGAGTTCTCACTTGCGATTTTTCCGCTTTATCGCGCGGAAAACACGTTAGAATTGCGATATTTTTAAAATTAAATTATTTTTTTTCGGTTTTTCTGCGTTTTTGCTGCATGTGGAACCTAGAAAAATTTTCAATTTTCAAAATAGTGCAATTTTGAAAAAAACAACCGCAAAATGCAATAAAATCGCGCGATTTTACCGCAAGTGAGAATCCAGCTCAATGCTGTACACTGAGCGGTTTATACGCTCGGTGTTGTTGAATGGATGGAAAGTTGTTTCTTCAACATTTTTCATTTTTATTTTTGTTTTTATTTTTATTTTCTTTTATTATCATTTTTTCTTCAGGATTCTCGCTTCCTGAATTCTGTGATAAAAATCAGTTTCATATTTTATGGAAGCAAACAGAAAACAAAAAATACGATACCGTACAAAAAAATTAATAATTTTCCTTAATTTACAAATTTTAAGTTTAGATCAGAAAGATAAAAGATAAAAGATAAAAGATAAAAGATAAAAGGGCAAGTTAGATGAGCTCTGATAGTTTACATTCCTGCCTGTTGTAATTATTGTTAAGTATTTCTCGTAACTTATGAATTTTGCAATGCCTTACACAACTGAAACGACTGGTGGCAGCTGGAGACTATAAACAAATTGTACGATCTCGTTTTAGTTGAACTCGACTCTCTTCCCGAATAATTTTCAAAAGTTCTACGTTAACTACAGTTGCAATAATTAGTCTTCTAACGAACTATTTTACTCATATTTTTTTTTTTTTTTTTTTTCCATATACGAATAGTAAAAATCCGTGATAGTCTTCTTGTTAGCCATATTCGATTCTTTCTCATTTCGTGTATTTATTAATCATTTTTTCAGTGTTCGAGAATGATAATGTTAATGTGGAAATTAGTTTTTCAAAAGGTAAAAAAAAAGCACCAAAGATGAGAGATATGATTTTTGAATATTTTTATTTTTTAATTAATTTTTCCCTAACTATTCATTTTCATTTTCATCAACTTGTAGATATTTCTTGACCTAACTCTATCAGCATTACTCAAAACTGTACCAGTAATTCTTTTTAACCAATCAAAATGAAGAAAAATGATGCTGTTTGTTTAGTTTAATTTGTTTGTGTATTTTTTCTATATATTAATATTAATTATTATTATGTGTACATAAGAAAAACATTTTTAAACAAATTATTTCTGTTTATTAACTAGCATTGTGAGTCTTGTTACATATGTAAATATTATTTATTTTATTTCATTTTATTTCATTTTATTTTATTTTATTTTATTTTATTTTATTTTATTTTATTTTATTTTATTTTATTTTATTTTATTTTATTTTATTTTATTTTATTTTATTTTATTTTATTTTATTTTATTTTTTCTTTTACTTAATAAGTTTTGTGTAGATCTTTGCTTCGTGGCACCTTTCTCGTGCAAATTGAGTCTTTGTGGGGAAACTCAGGGAAAGAGATCGAACTTATATTCATCTCAACTTGCAGAGAAAGATGATTGTAGTCGTCGTTTTGTGTAAACTTTATCTGAATAAATATGTGATACTGTATAGGACAAATATTTCCAACACATACTTAATAAGTTAATAACTTGAAATTAATTTTACATTTCGAAAAACTTTTAATTAATATCTTTTTTCATTTTTAGGAGGACTTGAATATTCCGCCATTCGGGAAGATGTAAAGAATATTTTATACGTAAACAAAGACTAAAGGCTGGTTCACATCCAATTGAAGCGTAAGAAAAAGCTACGCTTGCTACGCTTGCTACGCTTGCGACCCTACGCGCCCTCATTTTGAAGCGAATTCAGAATTGAAAATTTTCAATTCTGCCTTAGCTTCGCCCGTTAAAAATGGAGGTTGTTTTTTTCACTAGATCGACGATTGGAATTCTAACCTGAATATCTTCTAAATTCGAAGCCCATTTTTTTGGGAGATGTATCGTGACATTTACAAAGAAATTCCGGTGAAAATAGGTACAAATTTGTAAAAATTGACGAATATTTATTTGAACGGAGATGTTCGTTCGTCGTGGCCGACTCGGATGCAGTTTATGCGGCCACAACAAAAGCAAATTTCCGTCTAAAAAAAGTTGTCAATTTTTATAAATTCTAGAATTTCTTCTTGGGTAAATGTAATGATTATTGCTACATTTCATCAAAAATAAAAGAAAACATGATGTTTACTCAAATTTAAGATTCATTAGCTAACATAAGGGCAACCAGCATATTTCTTTACTTTGCTGTTCACATAGCTGCGAATATTTGCAGCTTTGTCAACAAATTTGCGCGCGCATAGGAGCAAAACTTCACGTTTCGCACCTACGCATCAATTGAATGTGAACTAGCCTTTATACACGTTTTAAGTTCTAAAGATAGGTGGTCGACTTATACGGTAATTCTTTTTATTATAATATCTCATTTAACATGAAATTATACAATACATGCTTTTTTTATAATTTTTATAATTTTTATAATTTTTATAATTTTTATAAATTTTATAAATTTATAATTTTATAATTTTTATAATTTTTATAAATTTTATAATTTTTATAAATTTTATAATTTTTATAATTTTTATAATTTTTATAAATTTTATAATTTTATAATTTTATAATTTTATAATTTTATAATTTTATAATTATTTTGCTTGGGTTTGGTAATCTCCATTTTCTCCTTTTTCTCCCTTTACACCCTGGATACCATCAAGTCCTGGCAATCCTACCGGTCCAGGAATCCCTGGATGACCTACATCTCCTCTGTCTCCTTTAGCTCCTTTTATTCCAAAGACACCATCTTTTCCTGGCAGTCCAGTCTCTCCGGGTGCTCCTGGAATGCCTGGAGGCCCCGGATATCCAGCTTTTTCAACCTTTCAAATGAAAATGAAAGTAATAATAGAAATAGAAATTAGGGAAATGAGGCCAAGTGATGTATGGTGGCCTAGGAGGCTCATCCATCAAAAGTGAAATTGAAGTTGAAAATCACGGATGAGGAGGCTGTCTTGCCCAGACGGCTCAAGGAACTCCTATTGGTTAATGGCCTATGCATTGTGATATCTTATTTTAATCCTCTAGTCGAGCCGAGTCGAAAAATCATCGTTTCGGGGTTAAAAAATGTGCGTGCCATTGTTAACGAACGAAAACACTCGTAAAATATTTTAAAAAATTCTTTTTAATTTGGGTTTTTCTATTGTTGCGCACATTTTTTTGGCTACGAAACAATGATTTTTCGTTTCAACTCGACTAGAGGATTAAAATAAGATACCACAATATATACTTTGAGTACAATGCATAGGCCATTAACTAATGGGAGTTTCGTGGATACACGAATTGTTAAATTGAGTTTAGGCTGACGAGCCTGATGCTGCTGCGTGAGCCTTGAGCCGTCTGGGCAAGTGAGCCTCCTCGTCCGCTACAAAATTAATGTGAGTCTCCTCGTCCGTTATTTTCAACTTCAATTTCACTTTTGATGAATGAGCCTCCTCGGCCACCGTAGGGGGTGTTGGGATGGGATACTGGAATACGGGCATACGGGTACCTTTTCTTCCAACACTTTCAATTTTGCTTCCAAAGCAGAAAATGCATCGCAGTCGAGCGAACACGCTGTAATGCAATACAATGCAACAATTAACGGTTAAATTCAATTTCAATCAACGTGTCACTCATGATGGGAAATTTCTAACTTACTTTCATCACCGGCGATGGTGACCGCATTGAAAACGATGCAGTACAATGAGAAAATAAGAAGAACGTGAACGACGAGAGAAATCTTCATGCTTATTTATTTAGCTTACAGCTTTGATTTCTCAATTAATCGGTGATATATAATATATTGATATTACCAGAGAGATATAGGTCAAGGCGATGGCCAAAATGTGTTTTTAAGGTTAGCATTTTGGGACCAACCAATAGGATTATGTTATGTCGGAGAAAAAAAAACATTTTTTTTTTTTATTTCTTCATTTTATTGCATTGTTCATTGCGTCAAACCGAAAAATGTCAACTATTCCAAAATTAAGCTCTTTTTTTGCCTCTGAACTTTTCTCATCACTTTTCTTAATACTTAATACTGCCTCCTGAAACACTATAAACTCTATTTAATAACATACTGTCTATTTCCCCGAACGGCTCGTAGCTATAATTTCTATTTCCAGTCCACTTTACCTAGTAAGGTGAGGTCAGCCCGCCGCAGGCGTTAGGCTAAGTCATGAGAATGGTGAACTGGAATTTGAAATTCGTTCGGGGAAATAGCCTTGGCGATTTAATAATTCGTGCACGAAACTCCCATTGTATCGAAAGTATATATTGTGCTATCTTATTTTAATTCTCTAGTTGAGCCGAGTCGAAAAATCATCGCTTCGTCGTCCAAAAATGTGCGTGCCATTGTTAACGAACGAAAACGCTCGTAAAATATTTTAAAAAATTCTTTACATTTGGGTTTTTCTATTGTTGCGCTCATTTTTTGGCTACGAAACAGTGATTTTTCCACTCGGCTCGACTAGAGAATTAAAATAAGATGCCACTATATATACTTTCGGCTCGTGCACGAATTGTTGGATAGAGTTTAGGTGCGGACGGTCTGTCAAGTTAATTATAGCACACAATAAAACTGAAACACGGTTTTGTTTTTATTTTGATACAATATATATATGTATAAATTTCAAATTCTCACAAATTAATCGATTTTTTACTTTTGATTGTACTATTTGGTTTGGGACTCGAGTGGCATTGGTGCGGCGTCTCCTTTTTCTCCTTTAAGTCCAGTTAATCCACTAATTCCTATGGACCCAATGGGTCCCGGAGGCCCGGGCAAACCTGGATATCCTACATCTCCATAATCTCCTTTCATGCCCGGAGATCCTATATTTCCTGGCATTCCAGGGATTCCTCTAATTCCTGGAATTCCAGGCACTCCTGGTCGTCTAGCGTTTTCAACCTGTTTTCATGATGGACAGAAAGGATAAAATAAAAATAAAAATAAAAATAAAAATAAAAATAAAAATAAAAATAAAAATAAAAATAAAAATAAAAATAAAAATAAATCAATCACGTGTACCGTACGAACCTTTTCTTCCAACACTTTCAATTTTGCTTCTAAAACCGAAAGTGAATCGCAGTTAATTGAACATGCTGCAATGTTAAAAAAAATATGTAATAATGGCCATTTAAGAATCTATTATAGCTTACTTTGATCATCAGCGATTATATTGAAAATATTGGCTGAAATAATGAGTAGAACGATGAGTGAAAACTTCATCTTTTCTCACTTGACGAGAGATATCGACGAGAAAATAAAATAATTTGAGAAAGAGAGACGGAGGTCAAGGATTATCAAGTCAAGTTGCAAAGTTGGAATTTTTTTCAAATTCCAAAATACATTTTATTATCTCCGAATTTAATTTAACATTTCCAACTTATTATTGAATATTAGATGCAATTACGATGTATTTGGTTGTAGTTAAGGTGTCGTAGGTGGCAATTAATCTCCTTTGTTTCCTTTTTCTCCCTTCATTCCAGGAAGGCCTGGAAATCCACGAGGTCCACGAACCCCCGGACGACCTGGTAGGCCTGGGAAACCCGTATTTCCTTTGGGTCCTGGAAGACCTGGCATTCCTTCAAATCCTCTTGGGCCTTGTGGTCCAGGTAATCCGCCAGCTCCCACAGCTTCAAAATTGTTTATACTGTCTATCTGTCAGTGTCAGATGAGTTAAGTCGATTGAATTTGTACGATTGAATGAATTAACTGACCTTTTCTTGAAGAGCTTTGAGTTTCGCTTCGAAAGCCGAAACTTGATTGCACTCAACTTGACACGCCGACGCTGACGCTGACGCTGACGCTGACGCTGACGCTGCAATGTATGTTTTACAGTATCATCCAGTATCAAACGACATTCAACAACTTACTCTCATCCGCGACTACATTGAAAACAAGGGCAACGATGAGATAAAGCTTCATCTTTTGATTCTTTCTTTTCTCAATCAGTGAGTGAGTCAGTGAGTCAGTGAGTCAGTCATCAATATTATGAAGAAAAAAAATTATTCCAGGTTCAAGGAAATGTAACTTAATCTCTGTTACGCATTTTGTAATTGTGACCATTGACCAACCAATTGAAGTCGACGTTTTAATGCGAGCACAAAGTGGTTTTATTATTATTTTAAAATTCGAACTTGACTACGTGTAGTAGGTACACAGAGGGACCCTAGGACCCACCCATTGCTTAATTTCTGCTAGTTTTCAGATTTCTTAGTAATTACTATTTTTTGCATTTTTTGCATTTTTTGCAAAAATTACCATATATGGTCATTTTTTCTTCGTTTATGTTCGTATATGGCCTTTTATGGTCATTTTTCGAATTATTTTTTTTAAGTGCATTAAACAATCGGTGGGAAAAGGCTCTAGCCAATGGGAGTTTCTCGCAATGTGTTGGAAACGGAGTTTGCAGAGTGACTTGTTATTTGCTGTTTCAAAAAATGCTGACCTAAAAATGTACTTTATTTTTTCTATACAACTACTAAATTTGAAAACATTTGAAAATTTAAATATTTATTTTTTTATTTCTTTCTTTCTTTCTTTCTTTCTTTCTTTTTTTAAGGTTTGTCGGCTGATTTGTAAATCGTTTGTGCGCAGCGGCTGAAGCAATGTCGTAGCGAGCGGGTGTTTGCTGTCGAAACACCGCCTCTTGTAGCATCTCGATATCGTGTCTAACATCGGCCAAAACAAGTAACAAGAAATCGAAAGACCCTTCCTGTCCCTTTTCGCCTTTCATCCCGACATCTCCTTTGCTCCCTTTAACTCCCGCTCGTCCTTCGGCTCCAGGTGCACCCTACCAATATACCGCATATACCGCATATAACGCATATACCAATACATCGGTAATTTATGCTTAGTTCACACTTGAACCACTTTCAATTCATCTTCTTCTTCTTTCTGTTCACACTTGCGAAGTAGTTTTGTAGAAGTTATTCAACTTGCCCGAAAGTCCTATTATAGCCCAAGGCGGCTAATCGGTTGGCAATTTCGCTTCATTGAAGTTAAATCACATTGTATTTTATTGAATATTGCCAAATATCAAGAAATGATTTTATTTGAGTGAAATCTGGCCACTGGTCAGTCACGTGATTAATCTGATTAATCAGGGGCGTGTTTTAGAGGTATGACATCACAGGTTGCCATTTTGATCCGAGTTGTACAAAACTCGAGCAAGTGGGTGGGTTTTGTAGAAAAGTGGTTTAAGTTGAACCGGGCATTATTAGTCAAACGAATCTAGCAATTGAGCAAATTCACTTACGATCGGGCCGCGTTGACACAAGCAACTTTTTTTCTTTCCTCCAACTTGCACTAAAGTCCAATCGGCGGAATCGGAATCGGAATCGGAATCAAAATTTGGATCGGAAATGTCCTTCGACTTCGACTTCGACTTCGATCCCGATTCGCCGCGCGGTCCTTGCGGGCCCGGAAATCCTCTCGGTCCTTGTTGTCCCGGAGGTCCCGGATTTCCTTCCGGTCCGGGCGGTCCGGATCCGAAATTGTGCAATTGCACAGCCATTGTGATTGCTTGCAACTGTTAAAATAAAAAAAAAAAACAAAAAAAAAACAAAAAATGAAAAACAAATGATTTAAATCATTTTTGAATAATTTGTCTTCACTTTTACCTTTTCTTCGAGCTGTTGAACTTTAAGTTCTAAATGAGAAACGACGTCGCAACTAGCGACGCATCTCGTCTTCGAGTTTTCAACGTGGGGCAAAGTAAAAGCACCTGAAATTCGATATTAATTAGTAATTAGCCTATATTTCAATTTGCTATACGTCCCTATAGCTCCCTACCCGAATGAGTCGGTTCGCACGTTTTGTTATCCGGTCGCAATTCGTAGCCGGTTTTACAAGAACACTCGTAACTCCCGTTGAAATTGTTACAAAAATGCTCGCAATTTCCGTTATTATCCGCGCATTCATCAACATCTGCGGGAGGAAAAAATGAACAGCATCGAAACCGAAATTTGAATGGAATATATATTTGGAATATATATTTGGAATATATATTTGGAATATATATTTTCTTTTTCTACCGATGCAGTAGGGCGGAAGTGCGGCTCTTTGTCGTTCGTAGTCAAACTGAAATCCGTGGAAACACGAACAAATGACTCGTCCGAAATACACGGAGCATTTTTGTTCGCACAAATGAACAGAGCACGGGTCTTTATCTAAAATTCAATTCAAAATAAAAAGCAAAGCATAAAAGCTCAATTTGCTATAATAGTTACCATAATAATAATAATTACCATTTGCTACGCAATTGCCAGCTATATATGTGTATCCCACGCAACAATGTTTTCTGAAACGACCAATAAGCAAATTGATATATCGAAATATCACTAAATAAACAGTTTCTTAATTAAAACCGAAAACAATCGATCCATTGGCCTCTGACGTGGCATTTATAACGCGTTGTTATGATCTCCGCAGATGGACATTCGATAGCATCTGGTCTGAATTAAATGCAAATAAAAATGAAATAAAAATGAAATAAAATGAGAAATTTTCTACTTTTCATATTCTGCATTTGATATTTCTATACCTAGATGCTGCTGCTGCTGCTGCTTCATGTTGTGTGGACGTGCAAACAGCGACATGAATTGGGCTGATCAGAATGAAAAGCTGAGTGAGGATCAGCATTTGAATGATGAATGGTAGATGAAATGAAAATTATTTGATGCTGCTGCTGCTGCTGCTGCTGCTGATGATGCTGTTGTGGTTAAAGAAGAAAAAATTGTTGATGTTCACTTCAAGATGCAAAGATGCTATCAAATGACTGACAGCAAACAGAGCATCTTTGTAGTTACTTAAAAATAGATCCATCTCACAGGAAGGGAGGAAAAAAAGAAAGAAAAATATTATCTAGTATTACCTAACCTAACCTGGGAAATTAAACAAATCACATGAAATTTCATTGAGATATCGAAAATAATTCAAATTATGTCTAAATCTCGATTTTATTTCGATACGTAACTTCAGAAGCAAATGTTCAAATTCAAAAAATACTTTCCGTATTTTTCAACGAATTGTAGACGAAGAAGGTTTTTCCAATTTTAATTTAAAATGCAAAATTATCTACTTTATACTTAATACATATATACATATATACATATATACATATATACATATATACATATATCTATATATACGTATATAAACATAGTGTTTTGATCAAAGGACCATGATATAGAGGAAAGCGCTTTAACTGCGAGTCTCGATTTCCGCTTTCCGCCGCTAGATGGCCGCATTGAAATTCGAAATTCGAAATTATTATTATGATTATGATTATTGTATTATGATTAGATTGAGAGCAGTACAATAAGTTTGATGAATTTACATTATCTGATGAGTGTAACTGTTTAGTTATCCGACCGAAAGGAAATTTAGATATAATTTTATTAAACTCATTTATTTCCGAATTTAGGGTTACGGGACTCATTTGATGAATCACGTCCGTCATAATATATTATACATTTTCTCACATTCGCCGACGAGTTTGCTATTGGTTTAAAAAACTTCAAAATACAATAATACAATAATACGATAATAACCAGGGTTGATCCATAATTTCATTGATTTCAACACAAAAACATCAAAAAAATTCATATATCACTTAATTTTATATTAGAAATCAATTTTAATGGATAATTTAACCACATTGGAATAATTAAATAAATAATTTATTTTTTCATTTTGCGTGCCTACAATTTATGATTAATCAATCGTCATTTAGGGTGTTATTTAGGGTGAAGTTAACTCCATTTAAACGGCAAGAAGAAGTTTAGAAGATGTTGGAACCGCAGATACACTGGACCACAAACTGAACCCTCAGCAATTATCTCGATGTAATGGAAAAAAATTTAAAATATGAATATTTATATGAAATTTTAGATGGAATGTGCTGAATTTGATATTTGATTTTTGTTGTTGTTTTTAGGCTCAATATTATGGTGAAGTTGGTTTGGGAACGCCGAATCAGATGTTTCGTGTGGTTTTTGACACCGGGTCTTCAAATTTAGGGGAAAATTTAGGGTTTCCTCGAAGTTGCCTGCTGTAAGTTTTGACATTTGTTTGGTCAAGTATTTGAAAATATTAAATTAATTGTTTTGTGTTTTTTTAGTAATTCACGATAAAGTACGATAGCACGACTTACTATCAGAATGGATCTGATTTTGAAATCCGTTATGAAAGTGCATGGTAGTTTGACAGGATTTTTGAGCAAATGTTCAAATTCAAAAAATATTTTCTGTCCATAATAATTTGTCAGCTTCAGCTTTTGAAGAATGAGTATTTAAACATTTCCAACGGCACGGCAGGAATTAAAAACTGTTATCTATTTTCTAGATTGGTGATATTAAAGTAATCATCAATCGGACGTTTGCAGAAGCAGTTACCGAACTCAGTTTTAACATTGATTGCAGCCAAATTCAATGGTATTTTTGTCGCATGGGATACGTCGAGGAGTTGTGCCGCCATTTTATCAAATGATTCGAGAGAAACTCCTTCCTAAATCGATTTTCTCTTTTTATTTAAATCGGTAAACTCGCGAAACCCATAAAAAACAATACTATTTGTATTAAATTTATTATATCTTTACAGAAACGCTTCGGCTAGTGTTGGCAGAGAACTTATTTTGGGCGTAAGTGACACTAAATACTCCAAGGGAGACTTTAATTACGTCGATGTACACAAGAAAGGTTATTGGCAGTTCAAAATGGATGGGTATATGTGTATATCAATTTGTTTGTTTTATTTGATATGCTATTGCCTGTCTTTGAAAAAATTTTAGTTGAAAATGGTTCATTCTTGAGTTCTGTCATATTTTATTTTTGTGTCACAAAAATAACTTTAGAGATAAAAAGTGAATATTTTATCTGGAGTGTTTTTTTTATTTTTATTTTTCTAAAATTTCTCAATATGTCAGGAAATCAAAAGGTGATAATATTTGGCTTTTTTTTAGTCAGATTTTTTGGCAGTATTTTTTGTTTTCCTGGCGTAATTTGATTAATTTCAATGTCACAAAATTAAAAAAAAGATCATATTTGACTTTTTCAGTCAAAAGTGCAGTATTTGTTGTTTTCCTGATAATTTGATTACGGTAATTGCTGTGTCAGGAAATCAAAATTTCTATGTCAGGAAATCAAATTTTCTATGTTAGAAAATCAAAATTTCTATGTCAGGAAATCAAAATTTCTATGTTGGGAAATCAAAATTTCTATGAAATGAATGCTCATAACTTTGGATTGAAGAGCTGCACTGAGGTAGAATAAAGTTTTACTTCAGTATATATTGAAGCACTCAACATTTTGAGCTTGAATAAACAACTTTCTCTAGTGTAGTTTTTGAGTAAAAAGCAAAAATGGGGCAAATTTTTGATCAAAAATCAGTTTTTTGCTCATAACTTTTTTTGAAGAGATGTATGTACCAAGGGTAGAATCAAGTTTCACTTCAAGGTATTGATGCAATCAACATTTTGAGCTTGAATAAACAACACTCTCTAGGGTAGTTTTTGAGTAAAAGCAAAAATGGGGCAAATTGTTTGATCAAAAATCAGTTTTTTGCTCATAACTTTTTTTTGAAGAGATGTACCAAGGGTAGAATAAAGTTTCACTTCAGTATATATTGATGCAATCAACATTTTGAGCTTGAATAAACAACCTTCTCTAGGATAGTTGTGAGTAAAAAGCAAAAATGGGGCAAATTGTTTCATCAAAAATCAGTTTTTTGCTCATAACTTTTTTTTGAAGAGATGTACCAAGGGTAGAATCAAGTTTCACTTCAAGGTATTGATG
>JH431254.1:16947-36943 GCA_000239455.1 Strigamia maritima
AAAANAAAAAAAAAAAAAAAAAAAAAATTAAATTAATAAACAGAATTAATTTTATTGAAAAAAAAAAAATTAATAATTAATAAAAATGATAATTATGTAAATAAAAAGCTTTTATACCAGATAATGATAAAAATAAAAATTGTGGAAAACATGTTAAAAGTGTTAGGTCTAGAGCCTATGTTGGCATATTGGGAGGGAAAAAATAGAGATCAATAAAATCTAATTGGCGTAGATTTCTCATGTTATAAATTTCTGGTAACGATGCAATTGGAGTTGCTCAGTAACTATAATAACGATTTTTGTATTAAATTATATAACTTTTCATAGTATTTCATTTAAATTCCCATTTTCAGTAGTCATTTTGAATGAGAACAAACAATATTATAAAAAAACGGAAATCAAACACGTTTATTCGTATTTTAACATTGAAAACTCAAAAGAAAAATATTTATATTTATGTTTTGTAATCAGTTTAACTAATAAATTCCATTTTATTATCATTTCCCTGTCGTATTTCAAGTTGATCGTTTCATCGCGATCAGCGCTTCGTTCCACGTTTTACCACTGCAATTTAGTTCACCTTTTATAAAGGCCATTTCTGCTACTTCCATTTCCGTGCGAGGATTCAACTCGTTTAGCTGCATCTTAAGGTACCGATTTGTAGTATTTTTCTACTTCTAACCACTAGCGACTGTGCTAAATTCTAGTTTTTATTTCCATATCCATTTTACATACATAAAGATCACAAAGAATACATGAATACCCACTTACAGTTAGTATAAAAAATAATGAAAAAAAATCATGTTTCTTCGTCATGATTCACTCGCCTGTAAGTTGAGGCTTGTAATTTGGTTTGCACGCTTCTGTCAACGATTGCGCGTATAAATCGAGACGTTGGGTCATCTAATATTTAAGAAACAAATTGAATACCGTATGTTTTGTGTCTTTGCCAAGATTGTCGCCATTAATCAAACCTTAAATCCCCAAATGTCTTTGGTTTGTCTGCATAGATTTAAGTCCATGTCAGCTATGAGTAAACCGTCACGAATACGCGATAAACCCTAAAAACGTGTTATAGTTTTGTTTATTCAAATTGAATGCTAAGTTATTGGGATTTCTTACGGGAGTTCGACTTCCATCGGGTGCAGCGATATAACTCGAGCCTATTTTCGTATAGAAAAAAAAATTAGCACACTAGTTGCATTCAGGAACTAAAACATTTTCATTTTCAGTCGTTTCTCTCGATTCGTTTCCTGAAATGTGTCGTCATTTCCGGAAACGTTTATGTTTTAGTCAAGTAACGCGCGTGCATGTGCGTTTTAGGAAATGCTACAATTCCTGCATTTCACGAGACACGAGTTGTGTCTTACAATTGCGCACTCGTCTGCGCAGCATCTAACTCTACTGTTGTAGAGTTAGATCGGCGCCATTTGTTTTAGACGTCACATGACTGCTTCAAGTCATGTGAATAGAAGCTAAAACGTAGCTAAAACTTGCCTAAAACTTAGCTAAAACGTGCCTCAGATTTTCACACTCAGAATTATACACAAAACACACACAAAACTAACCACACGCAAAACTCGTTTTTGACAAGTTTTAGTTCCTGAATGCACCTAATGCCTAAGCTCTATCCAACAATTCGTGCACGAAATTGAAAAGGGAACTTTTTTGCATCGTACTGAAAGTATATATTGCGGTATCTTAATTTAATCCTCTGGTCGAGCTGAGTCGAAAAATCATTGTTTCGTAGCCAAAAAATGTGCTCAACAATACAAAAAACCCAAATGTAAAGAATTTTTTTAAAATAGTTTACAAGCGTTTTCGTTTTTGTTAACAATGGCACGCACATTTTTAGACTACGAAGCAATGATTTTTCCACTCGGCTCAATTAGTGGATTAAAACAAGATACCACAATATATACTTTCAGTACAATGCATAGGCCATTAACCAATGGGAGTTTCGTGCACGAATTATTAAATAGAGTTTAGGCATTAAAGAGTGATATTTGTCACTGTTGCTAGGTAACAACGTTGATTTTACATATTTGTCCCAAAACTTCTCCGATCGTACCGTAAAAATGTCCAAATTCATTATGTGGCTGCTTCTTATCGCCGGATGAAAACTCGTGAGGGTACGTTTCGGTTCCAACTCTATTAATTGCGCAGGTGAAATAGCTGTTTGCTATTGCTGCATTTCGGGCTTCGATTGGCCACAAGGGTTCACTATTAAAAGTCAAGTATACAGTTTTGTTATTGACCGAAATCCCAATAATTACGTAATACGTAAGATTTAGTAAGGTCAGATTCAGTGTATGTCAGATTATGACGCGTATGGCCTAAGTCAATCACCCTCCTGCTGCCTCGTTAAAGGGTTTACGACATCAATTTTTTTTATTGGTCCATTGGATCAAGCATCATTTAGAACACTTAAATAATTTTTAGAGATTTTTTGAAAGTTATTAAAGGGTTAAAACTCAATGTTGAAGTTGTGAAAACGAGCAGACGACTTTATGCAAAAGTAAGAGATAAAAGCGAGACCAAATCGAGAATTTGCGCGATTGTTGCCAGTTGTGACGTAAACCCTATGTATTCAACGTAGGGAATACCAACTGTGACGTCAAAAACAGGAACCATGCCAGCAGCGGCCAACAATATCCCTCACCAAGCTCAAATAAGCTATTCGGGATACAAAATAATTTTTTTAAGGTGTTCCGGAAATCATTTTGGCCATTTTAAAGGGGCGAAAATTATTCAGTTATAAAATATCTGATGTCGTAAAACCTTTAAGTAACATTTCTCTCTCCCTCTATCGAGAATTCTCGAAATTTTTGTATACTGCAGTTTACTTCTGATCATACTATTAACAAACTTGTAGCCTTGTATTGCGGTAAATGGTGACAGGAATTTACCTTAGTCCACTGACAGTTGCAGAGGGGTTGAAAACAATCTCTGCTCCATTAATTCCGTACATCATCCAGTTTTGTGGATGATGGCGGCCATAGCAAATGTTAACCGCAATTTTACCTAAGGAAAACATACTATGGATTCCGTGGTACTTTTAAATCATCATTTCAATATTTTACCAAAAGGAGTGACGAATACAGGATGTCCCAAAGTACTTTCCATGTAATATGTAGACTAGATTGAAAAGATTAGACAGTTTGCGATTTCTCGTACAAGACAAAAAAATTAACAAACAATGTATAACAAAATTTTTCAAAAGTCTCGTCAAACCATTAAAACAAAGGAACAAGATTTTTAACAATATCTCGTTTTTTGCCATTCTTATAATGAAATAAATTGTGTACGAGAAATCGCAAACTGTCTAAACTCTATCCAACAATTCGTGTACGAAACTGAAAAGGGAACTTTTTTGCATTGTACCGAAAGTATGTATTGTGGTATCTTGTTTTAATCGTCTAGTCGAGCCGAGTCGAAAAATCATTGTTTCGTAGCCAAAAAATGTGCGCAACAATACAAAAACCCAAATATAAATAATTTTTTAAAATATTTTACGAGCGTTTTTGTTTGTTAACAATGGCACGCACATTTTTGGACTATAAAGCAATGATTTTTCGACTCGGCTCAACTAGAGGATTAAAATAAGATATCACAATATATATTTTAAGTACAATACATACGTCATTAACCAATGGGAGTTTCGTGCACGAATTATTAAATAGAGTTTATTAGATTAGCTGGTAGTCATAATTTTTTTGATTCGTTATAACCAGGTTGGAACAATTCCGTTTGGACCATTAGGGGCACCACAATACTCACTTCATTAAAGTCTCCTACGCGTGGAATGTGATTTTTCCTCGTTTTACCCAAAATTTTACCATTATTTGAAATTACAACTGGAAATAAAATACTTTTATAAGAAATATAATTTTATTATAAATCTCTAGTACCTGCAGTATTCCATATCACATCACCATAATCTCTTTCCAACATTGGATTGATGATGACCATATTATACTGTTTTGCCAACTCTTGACAAAACATGGTTGTAACGCCATCTTCTGCCGATTCAGCAAACTCGCACCAGGGTAATTTTTCTCTGGTACAAAATGCAAATGGCATATCTAGAAAAAATAAATAAATTATCAGTAAAAAAATTGTAAAAAAAAAAAAAAAAAAAAAAAATATGGAAAAACCTACGCCAAACTTCCTGAAAACAGAGAACATTGACGTCACAAGCGCCGCTGCATAAACCAAATCCCTGACCCGGTCGTGAATGGCAGCGCGTTGATCTCCTATTGGACTCGTTGTGGGAAGCACAATCCGGTTCTGAACGAGGCCAACTCGCACGATTCTAGCTGATCTTAATTCTTCACCATCTGCAGTGAAAATGTGACCTTTGATATCGAAGTTTTTCTCCGATGCCAATTTCTCCGCTCGTTCGTCGATCGATAACGAACTTTTTTTGAAAAATAAAAAATAAAAAAATAAAGATTTAGATGTTTTGATGTGTGAAAATTAATTCGATTCTTATCTTACGGTAATTCTTTGCCGTATAACAGTTTGTTGACGTAGTAGAGTTCGTCCGATGGGATGTTTTTTCCAAACAATTCTCTAGACTCTCGAGCTCGAAGTTCGACATCTTGTGGGCGTTGTTGGAAAGAAAGAGAGAATCTTTGAAATGTGGGAAATAGTTGAAATGGGAATTTGGAACGACGAAGCTTATCTGTAAATAAAAGCTTGAGGCTAAAAGATGAATTGACCCTGACCGAAATAAAATAATAATAACAAAAAAAAATGGAGAGTTCCCAGAGTTTAAAGTTTAGATTGGGTAATTATACTCATTACCGCCAGGTTGTGTTTGGGTCGACGTGCTACTAACCAGCATGAAAAAAGATGCTCATCTTGGGCTTATTTTTTAAATTATTAATAAAATTTGCGGGGGAAATGTTATTTAATCTAGGTTTATGGCTTTTCTTGTTAGTTGTTGTTTTTATTGATCGATAAACTTATTTTTTTTACATAACCTGAAAAAAACTTGTTATTTTGTGAATATATATGAAGCTAAATTCAACATTTAAAAACTTCTGTTTTTTTGTTTGTTTTTTTTCGTTGGAAATGTATAAATTTATATAAATAAAATTATTTTAGGAAATAATTAACTGAGACTATTGAGTGGTTTGATGTTTTCTCACTAGAGGTTGCTACTTTTGAATCTTGTTTCGAGACTATCTGGAGTTAACTAACTTCCGAGTTCCGTTTTGGCTGCGACTCGTTGTTCCACGCGTTTTGCTATTTTCATTTAATTATTTGGGTTCGTATTTTTAAGCGTTAAATTTACATTATTACTGACTAACTATACATTTAACTTTATTTTATACGTATGATTACAATTATTTAATGTCTCAATACTCAAAAATTGACTTTTACTAAGAAAAGATTGCATTTTGATTTTAGGCCTATCGAGAATTATAATGCAGATCTTCGTCAAGACACTTACGGGTAAAACCATTACTTTGGAAGTTGAACCGTCGGATACTATCGAAAATGTGAAAGCTAAAATTCAAGACAAAGAAGGTGAGATAAAAAAAAAATTTTATATTTTGATTTTTTTTGTAATTGAATTTGAATTGCAGGAATTCCGCCCGACCAACAGCGATTGATTTTTGCCGGGAAACAATTGGAAGATGGAAGAACTTTATCGGATTATAACATTCAGAAAGGTTCATCAATATTTTATAAAAAAAAAATTTTAAACATTCAATTTTTTTTTATGTGTTTTTTTTAGAGTCCACTTTGCATTTGGTTTTGCGTCTGCGTGGTGGAGTAATTGAACCCAGTCTGCGTATTTTAGCCGAGAAGTACAATTGCGATAAAATGATTTGCCGAAAGTACGTTGGATTTTATTGATTTATGTAGTGGAGTTTTGTTAATTTGATATTTATTTCTATAGGTGTTACGCTCGTCTTCATCCACGTGCGACTAATTGCCGTAAAACGAAATGCGGTCATACCAACAATTTGCGTCCTAAGAAGAAGTTGAAGAAGTAAAACTAGATGAATGTAAACACAAAATGGGCTTTTATGTATAGTAAAGGCATGAATAAATTAATGAAAAGTGTTAAAAAATGATTTTGGGTTGGTTTTCATTGATTTGGATTTAATAATTTTGCTTGTGCTCGTTTTTATCGATTTAACTTTAAAGGTATTTAGCAAGATAATTAAGGTATTTATAATAAAAGGTATTTATTGGATTTTAATAGAAATTGAAAAGGGTTTGTTTGAATTCACTTAAAATTTTAATAAATTTATTTGTTTTAGTTTTTTAACTTTTCAGGATTGGATTGGGGTTAATTTTACGACTGCCCGTTTGACTATTTTAGTGACAGTTTCTTCATTTTCATGAGGCCCACATAGTGCTGGACAATCAAGCAAGCGTGATGTACATTCTCGTATAAAAAAAAAAGCAAGTTGTTTTGGTTAAATGACATTTTAGTTTGTTTTTTTTCCACTTTTGTCATTTGTAAAGGTGAATATTTTGTTTAAATTTTCGAAAATTTTAATTTTTGTGTGCTCCGACAGTCCCGGCTGGCAGAGCTTCCAACAATTAAAATTTGGCTCTACAAAGTGTATTTTTGCCTAAAAATTGATTTCTTAATATTTTTTTTTTTTTTTTTTTACATTTAGTAAAAATTTGCATGCAAGTGCCAAATTATCTTGACGGGCTCTTAACACCTGATTACCTTAAATTTCAGACATGATCCTTTTCGGTTTATTACTCTTTATAAACATTTTATAGTTACCTAGTTCATCCTATAATAAACATGAAATATTAACCTCGAATTAATAAGACGTGACATAAATCGTGAATAATCCATCTCGCAGGTCTTTTAGCATAATAATACGGATTACTTGCGATGCTTTCTAAAGATGGTTGCTTAGTAACATCAGAATTATCGCTTAGCAACCGTTGCTAATGGATACTTGAACCATCTGGGACTTTTGTGTCTTTTATCGAGTTCAACATGATTCATTCATGTTGCATATAAAAAAAAATCAAATATTTATACAAATAACAAAAAAAAAAAATGGAGGTAATATTTTTGCAATTTATTTCCAAATTAGACGAATTTGGAAGGAAAAAGAGTTACACTAGGCCAAGAAATTTTCTTTTTAAAATTTTTAGCCATTTTCAACAGGAACTCATTGAATAATAATCAAATATTAATATTCTCGCTGAACTAGCTCTTGTTTCAGGCCAATTGCATTGGATAAAAGATCTATGATTGCATTGATTAGGACTTGAGCTTAAGAGCAGAGTGTGATGTATAAATAATCTCATAAATATAATCTACTGTGCATTGATAATAAATGATTTACAATTAACTAAAGCCTTGTCCTTCCTTCTACTCCTAGAGTTGCCTTTCTATACTCTCTAACCCCTTGAGCCCATCTGCTTTGCATTGGTTCGTTGATATATAGTTGATAATATGTAAATATTTTTTTTTTCTATATTGTAGTATTTTTTTTTTTTTTTTTTTTTTTTTTTAGTTTGCATTGATCAAGTTAGTTCGTTGCGACCACGTGGCTGTCAGTCAGTGAGCAATTTATGGCATGAGGGCGAAGAGGCACTTGGGCAGTAACCGCACGTCCATCTTCGCTAAGGGGGTCGACGAAGCAAAAGCTGCACTAGGATCATGAACACGAACAAGCTACCGCTTAGAGGTTCTGCCACGGCGCTGGCGCCTTGGAATTTGTGTGCGTGCACATCGACAGTAGCTTGTTTAAGGATCGACATGGCTACATGGTTGTGGACCGCAGGATCACGTCGGTTGATCATGCGGGTTAAGTTTTGCAGTGGACCCGCGCAGATTTCCTGGAAAAGAAATTGATTTTTTTTTTATTTTTATAGTTAAAAATATCCAATGAGATGTGAACAATGTTTTTCCTCGAGACCAACTTCGATTTTAAACTTTTCGGTGAATTTTATATAAAAAAGAAGAAAAAAAAGTAAGTTTTAATTGAAGAAATTATAGAATTTGTGGTAGATACTTTTCCCTTTTAAAAACTTCCGGTATAGCTATAATTATACAGTACATGCTGTGTGGTCCAGACATAAGCTGGGTTCTCACTTGCGATTTTTCCGCTTTATCGCGCGAATTCCGTGCGGAAAAATTTCGTCAAAATTGCGCCATTTTTAAAATTAACAATTTTTCTAGGTTTTTTGTGTTTTTGCTGCATGTGGGAACAGAAAAATTTTCAATTTAAAAAATATCGCAATTTTGAGGCAAAATAAGTTTTAAAAAACCGCAAAACGCAATAAAATCGCGCGATTTTACCGCAAGTGAGAATCCAGCATTAGGCGGGCCCCAGAAATATGTTCGGTGCGCAAAGCGTTAGGCCCACCGAGATGTCACTAACAAGGATTGTCCTATGTCCGGACTAAATGAGTCTATTGACTAATTTTTTCAAGTTACCGCCAAAAAAATTATGGTAATTGACAGCGTCTGTGATGCTAACCAACAGCGTTTTTGTGATAACCTGGGACGGCATGCAGAATTTGTCCAGACAATACAGCTTTCAGGACGGCGCTATGTCCGGATCGCACAGCTTTTACTAAAGTGCGAAACAGTTAACCTCTCGCATGCTTGGTTCTCACTTGGCAGAAATTCCGACAAAAAATTTTCTGCTGCAGACAATTTTGAGTGTAGAAAGCAGCAGTGTTTACAAATTGCTTTCCTTATCTGGCATCCATTTTTAAATTCTACTTTCTGCACTTTTTTGCCCACTTTTCAGTTCTCAGGTGGGAACCAACGACAGAAAAACATACTTTTCTGCACTCAAAATTTTCTGCTCAGAAAATTTTCTGTCCGAGTTTCTGCCAAGTGGGAACCTAGTATTACTGTCCATGAAAAAGTATGTCTCACAAATTCCAGTGGACTGTTAATGTGGGTTTCAACCGTGGGCTTCTACATCCCAATATTTAAAACCGTATGTCTTAGAATTTCATCCAGGCTTGGCTGGTTAAATTAGGCATACTTGCAGTGTACTTATTAGGCATGTGGTTTGTTTTCAGAGTTACTTGGTTTCTTGATAAAATCTAACCATACTTATTACTTATTGGTATTCTACCTATTGTAACAAACTACTGACAGTGTTTCTCTGTGGAAATGAAAATCTCATTTGGCAATCATGAATCAGAGACTGCATAGAATTTTCTAGTGAGAATTCAACTTGTGTTTAAACCGGCCAATCACACACGGCCGTCGATTTGAAATTAGCCAATCACATGCAGTCCTTATCGGAAAAACTGCCTGTTGCCTGGAAAAAGGTTGAGTTCGTCCAAAATGGCGGACACTGATACTATTATCGTGAGGTTGGCAAGTACCAGTACGTACCTGCCAACCGAATGTTGTGCGAGTGTTGTGCAAACATGTTTAAAAAAAGTATTTGAGTTGGTTATTGCTTACATTTGCACAACATTCACACAACATTCGCACGTTAAATTCTCTTCCTAAATACCCCTCGTGGTGGAATTAATAGCAGGAAATTTTTTGAACCACTCATTTTTTTGACAGGAAAAATCAAGATTTTTGCCTGGCAAAAAAATTTGTGGTTCAAAAAATTTCCGGCAATAATTCCACCACATGTGGTATTACCTCTCAGAAAATACCATACTCATCCAAGTACTACGATATCCTTACCTCCTCACGCATGACCATTTCGGGTGTAATGCTATTATTTTGTCTTTCGGCATTAAAGTCGATGAGATAAACTTGAATTATGACGTTATCTTCAATCTGTTGAGTTATCATCATTCGGCATGCTTTCTGATAAATATCACAATTGTAATCAAATTCTCATCTGGAAATATTTTCATATTTAGGACCTACTTCTTGTGATTCTAGTAATTTCTGCAAGTCATGAACACTGTTGCTTATAGTCATATTGGTAAAATTCTTCACACTGGCTTCCTCCACTTTGCTGTAGCCCAAGAACAAGTAAACACCTGAAAAATCATATCGATTAATATAATAATTTCCTTTTTTTGTTATAGGACATTTCAAACCAGGCCGCAGGTTATATCCGTCAGTCGGTTTGGCACAGATAAAATTCCCGGAGAAACAGATACAATATCCACGAAAAGCACGGTATGTCTCAAACGAGTGGCTGTAGACGGCTTGAGGGGAACGACACGAGATTTTCTCGGCGCAAACCAAGTGGTGGCAAGTAGTGTAACCACCCACGTTGCACCAACACAACATAGAACAGTCAGGGTTGTCTGCTTCATATACCTACGAAGAAAAACTCGTGTTATTTGGCCCGAAATTTCTTAAGACATCAATAATGTTTGTTAAAATGGGCGAAATTTTTAAAAAAAAATCATTTTGTAACTCAAACAGCTAATTTGAGCTTGGTGAGGGACGTTGTTGGCCACTGCTGGCACAGCGTCGTTTTTGACGTCACAGCTCGTATTACCCACGTTAAAAGCATAGGGTTTACGTCACAACTGGTAACAATCGCGCAAAATTTTCTCGCTTTTTCAACATTACGTTTAACTAGGGGAAAATATTTTTCAAAAAGTCTCTGAAAAATTATTTAAGGGTTTTAAACAATGCTTGATCCAATGGACCAATAAACAATGTGATGTCGTAATCCTCCATAGACAGACGGTAAATTTGTAATTCGGGTTTAACTGAAAAGTTTGTAAATTCCTATGTGAATTGCTTTAAATGTCAGTAAAAGTGAGATATACTAGCTTGCTGGAGAATCTCACAAACAATTACTTTACTTTTTATATTCCAAAGTGGTGTTAAACTTCAGTGTATGACATGGAAGAATTGAGTCAGGCGCCAACTTACCACTCCAGTTTCAAAAACACAAAGTACTCTCATGTCTATTATCTTTTCCCTTGTCAGATTATGGCGGCTATGGCTTTAGTTGCTTCACGCACAAATAAACCCTAGTTCCCCAGGAAGTGGAAGCTTATGGAAACCCTATGTCTTAGACGAAAAATTTTAAATTTCAGAATTATGCATAAGAATGCATCAGCTGATGCATTTAGATTGTATGTAGAAAATTTCTAGAGTAGGTTTCTGTTTGGGTTTTGCTAGTTCTTTAGTTGGCGCTACCGAACGAAAAAGCCGTCGACAAAATTCGTCTACCTGGTACTTTACAAGAACATACCACAATAAACATGTCAAAAACTACTAGGAACAATGAGGTCACAAGTGACTGTAATTTCCATACGACCAAGTAAAACTTGTTCTTTATTTCATTACTGTTAGTGCTTTTGAACATTTGTGGGAAGATAGATGCAATGCATGTTGCCATGTGTTGTTCTTTTTTTTTCATTTGTAAAACGTCATATGTATGGACCTACTTTGTTCCCAAAGTATAAACTTAATTATGAATGTGGTTTTAAGTAGATTTTAATGTATTGCTAATACTTACTCGTTGACTTTGACCTTCTTTAATATACACTGTATTCTCCCCACCGCTTGTCATTGCACAGGTCTCTTGAGAAATATATAAAGTAATGTTTACATTACATATTTTTGCATTTTAAAAGACTAGAAAATTAAAATTCTAGATTTACAATACTAGACATATAAATATATAAAAATAAATAAAGAAAGCTGTATATTTACATTTACCCGTGTCTGGTGGTGTTGGTTTGATGGTTGGAATCCAATGCATCGGGGTAGGATGCGGACCATTGGTAGTGGCAGTAGATTTTGTACCAGTGCTACTGTGTGAATGATCCAAGTTTACACTTATAACGGGTGTTTTCGGAGTTGGTTTAGTGGTTAAGGGAGGAGGAGTTATCATCTTCATCTCGTGGTACTCTTTTTGAGCTTGGACTAATTTTTATTGTTTATAAAAAAAGAAAAAAAAGAAGAAAAAAAATTATGTAAATATGTTTGAAATTGTTAAATAATTGAATTAATTTCGTACCCACACACGGATTGAGCCAAATTAATCGTTGCCAATCGATGCAGGAATATAAGAGAGAAAAGTCGTTTCCTGAGCATGCGCAGTTTGTGCGAAGAGGAGTGCCCAAGATATTGATGAGAGCAATTCGGCAGTCGTCTAACGGTCCTCGACATTGGATAGTGGTCTGGTCCACAGCACATGCGCTAATGAACCGGTCCATTCGCCATCTGAGCGGGAAAAATGCAATTACTTGGCTGAAAAAGTGCAATTTCGCACTTTTACTGATCTCTACACGCACCTGGCGTGTTTCGAGGGTATAAATTGCAAGTGATTTGAAATAACTAAAAGTTGGGGTGTGAAATAGGTGTTGAACTGAGGAAATTGCTTAACTAACTATTGGGTAAAGTAGAATTGAAATAGGGCGAAATAAATCAATAAAAACAACAGAGGTATAGAGAAAAAAAATGTATGGACTTTGATCTTATCCAGCTGGATTTATCAGGTGGCGCTTTATGGCAGTTAAGAGGGTTAGGTTCAGTTGGAGTTGGAGTCTTTTGTAGCATAGTGATCGGATTTCTTAAAATTGGTTTCTGATTTTTTGTATGGAACTATTTGTTAATATTTTATTATTTATACTGCTTTTGTATGATTTTCCATGAGGTAATACAGTTGCAGCTTAATTTGTTATTCATGATATGGATTTTTGATATAGAATGCATTAAAGTTGGCTGAATCAGCATGGCAACATGAAAAGTCTAGAAAATTTGCAATTTTTTATGATTTTGCTTGCAATCCAGCAATCTGACACAAAATCGTTGGTTTTTACAAGTGTTTAGTTTTCTAAACATATTTATTCATCAAAAAGATTTCTATTGGTGTGTGATCTGCTCACCATCATCAAATAGTTATGATTTTGATGGTTTTCACTTGAGCAAATGTCCACCCTCTAAGAGATAGTAAAACATTCCATTGGAAGCCATCTTAATTTGGAACACTTTTTGATTATTAAAATCAATCATTTAAGAATTAAATTTCTATCCTAAAGCCTTCTGATATGCTCAACCAATGGCACTTTGCCACAAGTCGGTGTAGATATCTTGTTCTTACTTTAGGCCTGATTCACACTGTTAGAAAAATTTTCTTTTCGCCTTAATAGTATAATCGGCAAGAGGAGTTCACACACTTATCAGGAAGACTGGTTGTAGACTATAGTCGCCGCCCGATATCTTGATGCTAAAATTAAACTGTGCATCGACATCTGCGCACAACAATCACACCATACGAAAACAACACGAAAACACATTGAAATAAGATTGGAAAATCAATGGCTTTAATGTTCTCATCACATCCGTACTTGGTGAAAAACAAACAGCCCACATTCCATCGGAGCCCGGGCCGGGACTTGAGCCCAACCGGCAATTGGGGGATCTCAGTTGGCAATGTACGGTTCAATTTTAGCAGCAACTATAATCACGAAAAACAATAGATGTCTTTTGGCCTTCCATTCATTCGGAAGCCATTTTTTCAGACAATGTGAATCGGGTATTACTGTTACTGCTAGGTGAACCCAAGTTGGTACCCAGCCTTAAATAACGGCTTTTTAATGGAGGGAAATAACGAAGTGCGGTTTAACTACGGAAAAGCCGTTTATTTACAAAAATGTTTCTACTGCTTCATGTTATTTGATGACAGACGACGTATCTTAGCTATGGGCACTTACCTGCAGTCGGGACTAGATTGGCATTGAGCGGCCACCTGATGGCAACCGGGCAACTCAACTTCAGGTCGCTGAGCACACGGAGGATGAAGCTGACGTTGCTGAATGAGACATGCTATGTCGTTGTACCTGCATATGCAGAAGGCCACTGAACGTATGATATCTGGGTTTCCAAGATCGTAGAAATTTCTGATAGCTCCCATGCACTCAGTCCGATTGCACGGAGCGCGCATTGTATCACACACTTGCAGCATGTTGTCCAACAAAACCCGACATGTCATATCCTCGACACAAACTTCGTGTGCCTTCGGACAAGTGCTTTTGGCCTTGATGGCCGTTGACGGGAAGACATCAGGAGGCAGAGCAGGTATGTGGGGCTCGTCTACGGTCGCTCCGATGACATTTGGGTGTCCGTGGGTCGAATAATGTCCTACTAATTCACCGTGCAATGCTGACACGACCGGATTGAATTTGTGCTCTTCGCTCGACTCGTTTGTGTCGTAATCGAAACCCGGAAAAGGAATGGTTGCATCCACATCGGCTACAAGGGTGGTCACTTCTTCGGCCCTTGTAAGTGATGCGGTGTATAGTTCGGGAGGTGGTTCTGGCTGTACACAAGGATTGCTGTTGACCAGGGCATATATCTTGGCACATTTTTCAATATCTTCATCTTCGTGGCATAGACAACCATACACCGGAGTTAGCTGGATTTTGGTCCATGCACGGTCACATTTAATTCTGGTTAAAAATATTGCAAATATGTGATTGATTAGACAACGGTTCTTGGTACTGCCCAATTAGCAATGGCGCTTTGATCTTTTTTGCTGGGTAAATTAGAAAGAACAAAGGAATTTGCGAAAGCTTCCCTACTTCTTCTTTTACTTACTACCGCCAAACTAATACCGTATTCCCTCAAAAAGAACGGCATGCCGGATAATGGCAAATCAGACCAGGGTGCCGGATAATTCGAATTTTCCGGCATTTTGTCCATTTGATTTTTTATTGACCAGTTATCTACTTGTCAAAAACTGGTCAGACTCGTAATTACCGGCATTGCCGTTGTTTCCGAGGGAATACGGTAGAAAAGGTTTGCAGTGGCACGTAAACTTTAAAATTTTTTGTAAGTGCTACAGAAGTTGAGAACCCATGGATTAAGAGATTTAGTTTCTACATGAAATATGGTTTGCTGGGACTAGCTGGGCATGATGACATTGCAATTATTAGTTGTTGCAGAAACTCATCACATGTTTTTGTGACAAACTAGTGGCTTAACTACCACCTGGGACGCCTGAAAGCCTGAAAGCCTCAGCTTAGAAAGTTACATTTTAAACACAAGAAAACTATGACTTTTTATAATCTTGTACTTATACGTTTTGGAATTAACTTTTCATGTGAAAAGCCGGCTAGTAATAAAATGTTTTCATACCATTTAATTAGAGGGACTGTTTCTTTTAATTACAACAAGGAGGAAGACTTCTAAATTACTTTTAAGAAAAGGATGGCAGAATTGCTTGTGCAACATTGGGCAAAGACCTGGCAATAATTTCAGCATTAGGCTGCTTTGCGGTTGTACAATTCTACATAGCGAAGAACCAAAAACATCATCATGGCACGTAAGTGCTCTGGTTGATTGGTTGTACCATGCATATAAGCAGGAATGGATATAAGGTTTTTTACCTGCAGTTATCTAGAAGCATGAAGAAACCTGCTGTTGCTGTGATGTAGCTAATAGCAAACCACGGCATGGGTATAATTTACTCATGAAAAATGTATGAAATGTTCACCTTCAAATTTCATTTTTTTTTACTTTTTAGAAGTAACTAAACAATAAAACTACAACTTATAAAAAAAAACATCTAAAACGTTCAAAAAACGTCCATAAAACGTGCCATTACATGAACATAAATAAAATGTACAATTTAAACAAATTCAATTTTTTAACTACCATTATACAGACACGTCCATATCCCAATTTTCGACCATCGAAGATCTCATCAGCAGACCCAACTGTCTGGAACACTAGCAACAAACAGAGAATGCTAACAGTAATCAAAACATGAACATATAACAACATGTTAACATAACATAACATAACAGACAGTTGGGTCTGCTGATGAGATCTTCGATGGTCGATGGAAAACACTGTGATTAAATTGGGATAGGGACGTGTCTGTATAATTGTAGTTAAAAAATTGAATTTGTTTAATTTTAAATTTTATTTATGTTCATGTAATGGCACGTTTTATGGACGTTTTTTGAACGTTTTAGATGTTGTTTTTTTATATTTTAACCTTCAGACGCCTAACATTTTGGGTCAACGCAAAGACCAACTAGTGGTGTCAATTGACATGTTTTATATACTCTGAGTAGAAGCGCTTTAGTGCTGTTACCATGGTTTTACCAACTGATGCTAGGTGTCACCGATTGTAAAAATCAAGACACTCGGTCAAAATGTGATCATTTGAACAGCATGCAAGGTGTTTAATCATTTATTTATAATAATTGTGTATATTAACTTAATTTTAATTCCAATTAGTGCAATTAATTGCAATTGATATGAAATGTGAACTGAACATGTGCCGACATGTGCTTTGTTTATTCTCTACTTCGTATATAGGTGGCGTTGTATTTTAAAAGCGCTCTCACTAAAGAGAAAAAATGCAGTGAAAACAGCAAACGTTTTAAGCTGAGATTTTAAGGGGCTCATATTTTCTCTTTACAATAACTTTTTTTTGTAAGTCTGAAAATTACCAAATAAATTGAATGTATGTAAAACGACTTTTTGGACAGCTCCAAAAAATTTCAGATTTTTTGAAAAATTTTTTGAAAAAAATTTGTATTCAGAACTATTGCTTGTGTCAATTGTCCCATAGGATAGGCTTCTGAGGGTTAAAACCAGCTGGTACCGAGCTGTAATTGCAAAGTCTGTTTGTGCATAAATTGCACTCAGTGGCCGTGATTAATATGCAGAAATGCATGATAGGTTAGTTTAGGAGTTCCCATTTTGTTTCACATTAAGTGTTTTTTGATTTAGAATTTCCATTGTTTTCATTACTGACTTATTACAATGGATGAAGCAGTGAGAACGTTTGGTACACTAATTGATGTATTCATTAACGGTGCATAAAACCACAGACATTTTTCCTTCTTACATGTTGTTATATGTTCATGTTTTGATTACTGTTAGCATTCTCTGTTTGTTGCTAGTGTTCCAGACAGTTGGGTCTGCTGATGAGATCTTCGATGGTCGAAAACACTGTGGTTAAATTGGGATAGGGACGTGTCTGTATAATGGTAGTTAAAAAATTGAATTTGTTTAAATTTTACATTTTATTTAAAACTACAACTACAATTCCCATCTGCTCTTGTTGATCGTTATGCGCTGCATCGACCGTATTTACTACACTTACGACAAAATTTGGGGCCATTTGTCGAACAATGACTGGTTTCATTTTTCTAACATGTCATCTAAGCACACATAAAAACATCCTCTACTAAACACTATCCAACTGAAAAGTGAACTTTTTTGAATTCTACTGAAAGTATATATTGTGATATCTTATTTTAATCCTCTAGTCGAGCTGAGTCGAAAAATCATTGTTTCTTAGCCAAAAAATGTGCGCAACAATACAAAAACCCAAATGTAAATAATTTTTTAAAAATATTTTACAAGCTTTTCGTTTGTTAACAATGGCATGCACATTTTTCGATTACAAAGCAATGATTTTTCGACTCGGCTCGACTAGAAGATTAAAATAAGATACCACATTGTATACTTTCAGTACAATGCAAAAAAAGTTCACTTTTCAGTTTCGTGCACGAATTGTTGGATAGAGTTTAGTCTGAGTGCCTTCCTCCAAATTTTATGCGTTAATTTTTCTCGATTACCATTTTGAGCTGCGTTCAAGTCATCTTGATTATATATAATCTAATTATACTGCTATTGCAAAATCCAAGATGGCTGCCTGAACAATTAGATTTCAATTCTCATAATCCACGCCACACAACCATTATACTAACCAAGACGTCAGTAATACGAACATTGCCTTACAAGGTATGAATCGATAGTCGATAGTATCGACTATCGATTGTAATTTCTGAATAAACCGAACCAGTTTAATCCGTAAAAATAATAGTAAATTTTACTGACCTGTCGCGCAATCCGCATTTGTTGTTCTTGACCCGGCACATCCTTCGGAAATAATCGAATATCTTCTTGCATTTGATATTGTGGTAGCATAAGTTGTAGGCATAAGTGCAGGTGGGATAATTTTCAGTTACTACTCGATCTGCGGGATCTTTAACGACACATTTAAAACTCAACCCCACTTAATCCCATTAAACCACTCACTAATGCGGGGGATCTTGAGACACGGATGTGCGGTAAGGGAATCCTTCAGCTGCAGACATTGGCCATCCTCATCTCCATTGCAAAAACATTCTCCCTGGAAGGGTGCATTGCTCCACGCGGAGGTCAATGCCCCTTGACAAGTATCCAAACTGGACGAACGACAAACCGTTCCATCTAAAATCAAAGGGAAAAATAATAAAAAAAAAAAAATAAAAAAAAAAAAAAATAAAAAAATTGATTTCTTAATCTTACCGTATGTATCACCACAAGTCTTGTATATAACATCGAGTAAAAGCGCGCATGCGTCGTCCTCAACACACATTTGGCGTGCCACTTGGCAGTGGAGAACTGCCAACACACCGTTGGGTCGAAAAACTGAGAGAGAGAAGAAAAATCAATAATTAACGACAAAACACGGTTACGCTCATTGGCCATAATTCGACACGTACCCGCCTCGAATACTCAACCATGAATGGATAATTCCACAGGGAGCGTTTGTGCCCTCTCTGCCATTGATTGAATCACGTTGGCTACCCAAAGGCTATGAGTGCGGGGCTCCCCAACAGACCCGGCTAGGGTCAAAACATCATCGATCGGACAAAAGCACATCTTGCCAAGTACATCCGAAAGATATCAAGAACCCCTTCCTACCAACCTACCTTGTTGTCATAGCAACGGCTTTTGAGTGACACTGCGCATGCGCCTAATAAAAAAATAAATAAAAAAAAGATTTCGGGTCGTAGCCATGACGATGACCGGGGCGATGCGTTCGTCTCATTAGTCGTGGAGGGCGTCTCCCTAATTACGTCCGAACGGGCCCACAACAACTGGTTACCATGGTAACCAGGTGTGCTAATAAGCAAAGGCATTATCGCCTATCAGCTGCGCCATCTACACGTGCAACTGTCTATCAACAATTCCTTATATTGATCCATCAAGTCGCGGACGAGACAGAACCGAGTCACTGCCGAGAAGCAGCACTGATGGGGCACAGCCATCTTTGCAGTGCAGCCTATGCTGGGTGCAATGCAGGGAAGCGCAAGACTAAATTTAGAGTTTTAAAAATAAAAAGGGTGCAGAAGGGGGTAGTTAAACATTCATGACCTGTATTCGAGATGTGTTGGCTCGATGGCCGCTGAGCTAGTAGTGCATTGATCGGTACTTACACCATGCCACCATGAGCCACGCGATGTGCGTGGATGGTACGCGATGGTTGGCCATCGACATGCCGTCATCAGCCGCGGGTCCCCGGACGGTGCAGTGGCGAGACGGCCGTAGTGTTAGTTCTCTTCCGGGGCCCGTTCATGGTCCAGCTGAAGTGCGCCGGCGCGAACTCGGCTTTTTGGGATCGTTCGTTGAGCTGTCTGGGACATGCGCAATGTGCGCGGATGGAGTCGTGACGTCAATAACTGCTTGTGTCGTTATTCATTCATTGAACGGGGACGTGTGGGAGGAATAAGGATGGACGAAAGCGATGGTTTTTTTATGGGAGTTTATTTTAATTTCGATGGTAGTTTTTATTGCTATGGAAACGAGGATTCGATTTTGAATAAATATATTTAATTTTTTTTTTTTTTTTTTTTTTTTAAATTTGATTTATTGATTTTTAATTGAATTTTTTAGTTTTGGATTGTTTTTTTTTTTTTATTTATTTATATGGTAAGTTTTGTTTATTTATTGCATGGTTGAGGTCATATTTTATGTATATTATGTAAAAATGACACGTGTATGTCATTTTATGACTTTTTTCACTATTTTGTTGGCGTTTCCTGTGTGTTTAAGGCAAAATTTTGTTTTATGTCTTATCGCAGGGACATAAATGTCTATTAAAGGTCAATAAATTGTGGTGTGGTATGCTGGGATGATGTATAGCAGATGGGAGTTTTATTTTTAGATAAAGTCAAGAAAATATGAAATTTTCAATTTTGGCGGGCAATAAATAATAACATAAATAACGACTGGTGATGGCGCGCGCTCCGTACTACATTCCAATCGTTTATTCTATTTTTTTTTTTTTTTTTTTTTTTTGTT
>JH431254.1:38694-51076 GCA_000239455.1 Strigamia maritima
TATATTATTATTATTATTATATATATATATATATATATATATATATATATATATATATATATATATATATATATATNTTNTTNTTTTATTTATTTATTTTTTTTTTTTTTTTTTATAGAGGGGTAAAACAGTTCCAGAAGATTTGACTAAACCGGAAGATATTCGATCGTTCAAAATTTTGGGATCTCATCCCGTTAGTATTTTTTTTTTATTGTTTTTAAAAGTAAAAAATCAATTTAATTATATATTTTTATTCGATAATTGCCAATAGGGTTTACATAGTGCTAGTGTGCCAGGTATTCTGGCTATGGACATCCACGCAGCCGATACCAGCAAAATTTTAACCGGTGGAAACGATAAAAATGCAACAATTTTCAACAAAGATACCGAACAAGTGGTTGCCATTTTGAAAGGACATACTAAAAAAGTCACTAACGTTATTTACCATCCACAAGAAGTAAGTATTTAAATAAATAATTTTTTTTTTTTGTTTTTAAATAAATAAAATTATTTTTTTAATGTTTTGTTTAGGATATGGTGTTCACGTCATCGCCCGACGCCTCGATTCGAGTTTGGCACGTACCGACGTCACAGTGCATTCAACTGATCAAAGCTCACGAAGGACCTGTCACGGGGCTCAGTTTGCACGCTACCGGAGATTATTTGCTGAGTACATCGACTGACGAAGTAATAATAACATAACTATTTTATTGAAAAATATATTTTTTTTTTTTTTTTTTTTTTTTTTTTGTCAATTTATATAATTTTTGTTTTTATTTTAGCATTGGGCGTTCTCCGATATACGAACTGGAACGGTTTTGACTAAAGTTGCTGACACCTCTTCGCAGGCAGCGCTCACTACTGCAGTGTTCCATCCCGATGGTCTTATTTTCGGGACTGGAACTTCGGATTCGATGATTAAAATTTGGGATTTAAAAGAACGAACCAACGTTGCGAATTTTCCAGGTCATTCTGGACCCGTCGTGGCGATTGCGTTCTCGGAGAATGGTTATTATCTGGCAACTTCCGCCGATGATTCGACAGTGAAACTGTGGGATTTGAGGAAACTGAAAAATTTTAAAACTATTACTTTGGATGATAATTACGAGGTAAAGAAATTCGATATTTAACGATTTATATAATGTTTTTTATTTTTATAATTCTTTGTTTTATTTAGGTGAAGGATCTTTGTTTTGATCAAAGTGGAACATATTTGGCGATTGCAGGAACTGACGTTAGGTAAATTAGACTTTTTTTAAAATAAATTTTTATTTTTTATTTTTTATTTTTTATTTAATAATATTATATTTTTTGTATAGAGTATATTTGTGCAAGCAGTGGCAGGAATTGAAGATGTTCAATGATCACACAGCCTTAGCTACAGGAGTGAGATTCGGTCGTCATGCTCATTTTATCGCTTCATCTAGTATGGATCGAACATTGAAAATTTATGGGATGTAATTGGTTGAATAGTCAGTAATAAATGAAAATGTTCAACTTTCCCTTTCTTTTTTTGATGTTTTTTTTTATTTTATTTTTTTATCATGTTTCATGTATTTTTTTTGTATGCGAATTAAACATAAAATTTCAAATAATTTTATTTATTTTTTTATTTAAAATAGGGGGACACCCCTAGAAATATTGTTGGAACGACTGGTAATGATGATTTTATTTATTTATTTATTATTATTTTTTTTTTTTTAGTTTGCATTGTTAAATTGTTCGATTTTCTTCAATAATGGCACGCGCAACGAGCGGTAACAATACGTGCATTTCATTTTACTAATTCGGAATTCTTGAATTTTTCATTCTGAATGTTTTATTATTGCTTTTTCAAGTTCACGGTCTCATAATGTATTCTACTTCTCCACGAATCCCGATTAAACGAAGTGAAGTACCGCGACCACACAACCATCGCTAGAGGAAACGCGAAAATCATCGCTGGAACAACTGTGAGCAATAAAACTCAATCAAACCCAACACAAAAGTCATTTATCTACTCTTTAATAAACAGATATTCATCTTAAAATGGGGAAAAAGAAGCAAACTGAGGAAAAACACCGAAGAAATGTCACAACATCGACGCACAGACATTTACTAGCGCACAAAATCGGCCATCGCTATCATCTGCTAATCTCTCGCCGCGGCCAGCCACCGATGAAAAACCGCAACGAATTCGATCAAAACGAACAAACCGAATCGAAAAAAACAAGCAAGGTATCGAAAAACCAGAATATTCAATCGAAAATCGTTAAATCCAACACGTCGCAGCAATATTACTCGAAAATCATCAAGGATGACGTATCGCTTCATGTGCGACGTAGCGAGCGATTAGCGAGTTTGGAACGAACTAAAATGGTCGACAATCCCAGCACGACGATTACCGAACAGCTCGAAACTAAAGATGACGTTATCCAAGCGCCATCTTTGCCCGAGCTTGAAAACACCATTAATTTGGATCATGCGTATTCGAAACAACTGGACTGTAGAGGGAAATTAATCGGATCGACATACGACGAATACCAGGCGAAAAATAGCGATAAACACGCGGGAAGAGAGCGGAAAAGTTGCGGTAAAAGAAGGAAATGCTACGATGAAGATTCCGGACATAAAAAGACGTATTTGACGTATTGGTCGACGGAAAATGAGAATTTCTGCGATCGATTCGCGGATCATAGTCGAAGTCCGTCGGCAGGGAGTTCGTCTTCGTGTTCATCGTCTTTGTCGAGCTCGAAACAGGTGTTTAATGTGAAGAATAGGAAGAGTTTGATTTATAGAAAGGGGCATTCGATGGGCTCGAAGGAGGAGCAGAAGAGTTTGAAGAGACGGAAATCGAAACCGAAGTTCTTGAAGTGTAAGAATCCTGGTGAGAAAGTGTGGAGTGATGATGAGAGTGAGGCGAAGCAGCGTAGAAAGGTCTTGAATGTTAAACGAGGGAAAGAGGTGCAGGAAGTGAAGCAAGTGAGTAAGAGTAGAGTAGATAATGCTGAAAGGAGTGTGTTGGATCAGAGGAAAGCGTCGTCGACAAGAAGGTTATTATTATTTTTTTTTTGTTTTCTTTTTTTTGTTTTGTTGATTTTTTGGTTTTGTTTGGTTTTAGGCGTGGAAGACCACCGAAAATGGCTGTTGGAATAGGTCATCCGTGGCCACCTGGATCTGGTTAGTTGGACTTGGAATGGGTTTTGAGAGTTGGTTTGTTGTTGATTTTATTTTTTTTTTTTTTTTTTTTTTTTTTTATTTAGAGCAATGGCGTAAAAAGGCAAAGTCGTCTTCTAAGTGGGCGGCTTTAAGTCATGAACAGCAATGTGCTGCTATTAAAGGATGGAAATATTTGCTTCAAGTAGCTTTTACTGAAATTCAAGTAAGGTTTAGGAATGGTATTTGGAATGTTAGTTGGAAGATTAGAAATGGCGCATAGTGTTTAGCGTGTACTGTATATACTGTATATGCTGTGCGGTCTGGACATGGCCGGGTTCCAGAAATATGTCCAGTGCGCAGAGTGTTCAGTCCGGACAATGTCCGCTCTTTAGTCTGGGCCAATCTCCGGACAAAATGGGTCCAGCAGATGTGTTCGGACCCCACAGCTGTTTGGACGGCGCTATGTCCGGACCGAACAGCATATACTGTATTCGAGTGTGATGTGATTAAGTAGAAAAATCATAAAATTTCTCAAAATTGTTGAAATTTATAAAAAGAATTACTAAAATTTAGTCGAATTTGTTGAAATTTATGAGAGGTTAATTGAATTTGTTGAAATTTATGAGAAATTAATTGAATTTGTTGAAATTGATGAGAAATTAATCGAATTTGTTGAAATTTACCAAAAATAGTAGAATTTGTTGAACTTTATTAGAAATTTACCAAAAATTACTCATATTTGTTGAAATTAAGTAGAAATTTACCAGAAATAACTTATTTTTATTGAAATTTAGTAGAAATTTACCAGAAATTACTTATTTTTATTGAAATTTATTAGAAATTTACCAAAAATTACTCAAATTTGTTGAAATTTAGTAGAAATTTACCAGAAATTACTTTTTTTATTGAAATTTAGTAGAAATTTACTAAAAATTACTTATTTTTATTGAAATTTATCCTTTAATTTATTATGCGCCTTTTTAGCTGCTTCATTTTTCTATAAAATAACATTTAATCATAGCTTAAAAACTTCTGGGAAGAAGTCGAAAAAGAATTCTTCAAAGTCCAAGTCAAATACATCCGCCACCAAAACCAAAACGACCTACAAGTAGACGAAGAGTACTTAACCGTCCTCCGCAACACCGTTGTATGGAAACATCTCCGCTGTCACCACGAATCAATCCTCAAACAACTACGAAGACGACTACAAGAACTCGCTTACCGCCACGCGGAAATGAGAAACGCAAATCCCAACTACGACCGACACCCGACCATGCGCAAACAAGTGGAACTCCTCCGGTGCATCGAATCCATCCTGAACGGTGGCAACAACGACGTCAACCTAAACATCAGCATAAACGGATCCCGCCACCGGGTGGCGTCGTCCAAATTGACCGAGATCTTGCAGACCATCGACGAAATGGAAAATGTAGAGGAAGTCGACATTATGAGATTTGATCAAAACGATTACACGATGCTGGACGACATTTTGAGCAAATTGCAGCGTCCAGGCTCCCCTGTGACGGTGATGCCTTTGGGTGGACAGACTGTCGCCGTTCCTTTGCCGCTCAATCACGAACTGTGCGATTCTTTGCTGCGGGAAGCGGATTTGGCGTGTTTGGCACCCGATGTTGTGGAAGCGTGTCTGCAAGTGCCCAGTGCCGCGACTGAAGCGGTGGATCCTTTTTTTCTACGTGCCTCATCTTTCGTTACATGGCCATAGTGTTATATTGTAAATTTAATGATATTTAATTAAATGACATTTCACAAAGTATTGTGCTGTATTTTCATTTTTTTTTTTTCCCCCATGTTTTGTTGTTTTATTAGTGTTTTATTTTTCTTCTGAATGTATTTTTTTTTTTTTACAAATATAATATAATTTGTAAATAAAATGGTTTAATTTGAGTTTGATGATTTTTTTTTGTGTGTTTTCAACAAGTTGAGTTATTTAAAGCGTCGTTTTTTAAAAAAAAATTAGTTTGATCTAGTTTCTAATTCCAGTATAGTTGTGATTATGTCAGTCAGTAAAAATTGTCTTTACTAAAGACATTAAAAATTTACTATTAAGACTGGAATTGGAACGAATATCAAAGCATTAAGTTTATTTAGATTTTTTGTTTCCAATTTGATTTTGTTGCCATTTATTATTTATTTATATATATATATATATATATTATAAAAGTGAATTCTCAGTACTGAACTGGAGACTGAACCGCATTCCATAAGTCTTTACATATTTTAATAAAGATATCAAATTCTTAATTTAATATATAATATATTATTTCTATAAAAGTTGTTTGTGGTTTTTATTTTCTGCAATTTTCCTTTTTATCGATGACTTGGGTCTGGTAAACAGCCCAAGAGATGCTTGGAAAAGGCCTGAGCGCCTGGATGCTTTCTATCGTCTTAGTTTGTATTTTTTGAATTGTAATTTCTTTTACACACAGTATACATATTTTTAAAATTATATTTTGTTATATTTTGTTTGTGTATTTGCAATTTAGAAAAAGCGTTGCCTGCTTTAAAACGGGAAGTAAGCTACGAAGCGTAGCGCTACCTTGTGGTCAAATCTGGAATAATGTGACGGGGCAACCTTCTTTAACCCGTTCGACCTTCAGCTCAGCAACCAGCACTGTCGCTCATGTATTTTTTCTTTTATTCTCGTCCACAACCATGATCTTTCTTTGGGCGAACGACATCGTAGTTGTTCGCATCCCGAAAATGTGAATACAAATACGAACTGATTTAGAAGATTTGGAAATCTCAGCTTATCCAGCCGCGATGTGAAAATCGATGTGAAAATCGATGAAAAAGTGCCAAGTTGGCCGCGGCCATTGTGAGTCAACATAAGGTACCTAACATTCTATCTGATATTTTCACAAGCTTATTATATTGTTTATTTTTTATTTTTAGTTTGACTCATGATCGTGAGGATATAAATGAAGAGATGATGGAAATTGAAGCTTCAATGGCGTCCGTCTGGCAACGGCGCTCAGGAATCTTCTTGTTTTCGTGGCTTTTTGTTCTCTTCAATTTTGGTTTTTCGGTCCCGGATTTGTTTTTTTTTCTTGGTTTTATTTATTTTCCCCAACAAGCAGTCGCCAATTGCTGCAATTATAGTAATGAAAGACCACATTTTATGAATAACTGGAATAAGACCGTATTACAAAAGCATAATTTCGTATTGTAGGACCCCACTTAGTAAAAAAGTGTGGCATTTACTGAAATTAATTTTGTAATTATTTGTTGGTGGAAAATAATTTTCTTGGGTGTTTAAAAAAAATATATATTTGTCCATTTTTCACGTTGGATTTGTGGTTTCTACATTTTTCCGAAGAGGAAATTCAAATTTGATTTACATTTTGAATTCTGAAACATTTCAAATAATTATGTGAACGCAACGCACTTTGAAGTACTACATTACCTTGGACGTTCCTGGTTCCTTTATCTCTTATTGTTTGTCCTAAACATATCCAAAATCGTATCAAAACGCCTCAAGAAATAAATTCACACTAATTTATTCAAAAGGCCAAGCAACATAACTTTATTCATGCAATTCAAATGCAGTTTCTTGATATTGTTTTCTAATGCATGCAAGTATTTTCGATTTTATGATAAAAAAACATGTTATTCTCTCGGTTATTGTTTCAGTACATGGTCCAGATGTAGGAAAATAACCGGATTGCACCGCACGGGATTGTGTAGTGGCAGCTGTAGGGATGTGTGTCGCACCATTCAACAGCCGTGGCAGGTCGAACATTGTCCTGAAACTTGAAACTGCTCTCGGAATCCAGTACAGCGTGTCCAGCGCATTTGGGATCAAGTGTTAAAACTTCTTGCCGTTCAAAATGAATTACTGAAATGTCCAACTCTGTCACCACCAAATTCTTGGCTTTTCTCAAAAAAGGACATATTTCTTATATCTTGGAAGATACGTACCTTACTCTGATTCTTTTGTATCTCAAATGATTGAATGGTCTGTCGATCTCTTGCTGAAAATCGCACTCTTGTCAGTAATGTTGATATTCAGCAAAAAAAACACTAAAAGTAAGCGATCAATTGAGAAGTGTTTATTCCTTTAGTATAGTTGTGGCGGCCATTTTGTTGCAAGTTGTAGGTCAAAAGTCTAATTCCGGAGCCATGTGAAGTGAATTTGAAGGTTTCAGCAATGGTTGAAGAGTTCTCTGATCTTGGATGTGGAAAAATTGGACGTTGAATTCATTAGAACTAAATTTCTTTGTATCTATTTTCTCTATTTACTTATCGGCATGTTGGGAGTGTTGATGGTACAAAATTGCATTTTTTAAAACTTTAGTATGAAATTGTTGGCTCAAGTTGAGTTCAATTGATAGGCAAAATTTTCAGGAAAGTGAAACTAATTTTCCTGTTTTAAATGGTTTTATTTTAATTTTAATTACCAACCTTTTTTTCTTCAGATTGCTTTTCCAGGGGGCATCAGTATCATTTTGTCTTAGAAACCCTTTACGAACTCTGAAATAAGTGGGAAAAAATTCTAGAGACAAAAAAAAAATTAGAAAACAAGAAAATAATCTTTGTTTGATGCATATGCCTGTTGTGCATTTTCATCAAAACCGTTTCCAGATCGGCGAACAATCGATTTCAACCGCACAAATTCAGCCAGAAGTTGATCCGCAACTTTCTCCGGCACAAAATCTGCATCAGACCAGTGATAGATAGCAAAAGTGGCCTGAGAATATTTTTGCGGCAAAAAGTCTAAATATTGATAAGCGTGGTGATTTGGTTTAATTTCTCCGTTAACATCCTTCAATGCTCGGACTGCATGGTCAACACGGGACAAAAACTCTGCCATTTCCTCATTTTGGTCAACATGGGACAAAAACTCTGCCATTTCCTCATTTTGTCCTAATTTAATTGTAGCTGCAAAAATTCTCTTCTCATGGCCGCAGCTCTTGCTCTTGAGCTAGGAGGACAAATATCCTTCTATTTCTTCCAAGATTCTGCTGGAGTCTTGCACTCATCAATTGAAGACTGCTTGGCTTTGGATACGTAGCAGTAAATGTGTCCTAGTGCACAATTGCTATTTTTCAAAAACTTTTTCTTTTCTTTTGGGGTCGCCACTTTGAAATCACATTTTTCCTCTTCATTAACGTATCCCCAGAGTCCTTCTGATAGCAAAAACATCTTAATTTGCCTCTTCCAAGACTCATAATTGTCATTTCCTAATGTGGGAATCTTGGCATTTGTAACACTGACATCAGATCGATTGGTCATCTTAAATGTTGTAAAATCTGACCAAAACTATAATTAAACAGCTGTAGTGTTGTCCACTGGAACGTTGTTAAGCCAAAAATGATGAAATTTCATCCGAAAACGCGTTTTTCAGCCAAAAACAATTTTTCCCATTTTGAAAATTTCGATAGAACTTCCAGAAATCGATGTCGTCCGTAGTGGCCCGGCTGCGGCTGTCGTATAACGCGATTCCTGTCAAAATTCAATGTCGGCCCAAAATTCGATTTTCAGCTTTTTGTTCACCAGACAGTTGAACACAGCTTGTTGTGGATAATATTCTCCAAAGACACAGTCATATACATCTGTACAATGGTCCAAATCATGCAAATTTTTCAAAAAAAAACAGTTGTATGAGTTTATGCAAATAAATCAAAACAAGCAAAATACTCACAAATGTGGCCCCTCTTTCTGGATATAGGGGCATGGAATTTCACTATCCTCTGCTACCATGTGAATTGGGAAATAAGAGCAGAACTAATCAAAAAATAAAGTTTATAAAAATAAAAACTCTAACAGCTTAACTCAAGTTGATGGGAGCAGCCATCTTGGCTGTGATTACAAGATGTGTGGTGTGTGTTGCGCCCTGGTGACAGAATCTGGCACCACACACCACAATATGCAACATAAATAAGCAAATACAAATATAAGCTATATATTAAATAACTTACAAATAAAATATCATAAACACAACATCTAGTAGGACATGGGTTGGACACACCTCGGACATCCACAGGTACCAAATAATTTTAGTACTAGGCAAGTGGTATCATAATTTTAGTTCTAGGCAGTTATGCCTGCCCGCCATTTGAATCACATGTGAAACACACTATGGGCACCTATTGAGGTGTGAGTGTGAGTCACATAACATAACATGAAGCTTCCGGTGCGCATGTGTGAAATCACATTTTCACACTTACGTGTTTGCGCACTTATGTGACAGTTTCTGAATACCCCTAGTGTCTTTGTTTATTTCCTCAACGATTCCTGATTGTATCTGTTTGTCAAACACTGCTTTATAATTGAAAAACAGCTTTGGATTCTTTTCTGGAATGGTGCAAATCGTCTTTTAGCTAAAATGTGAACCCAATGGAACTGAAAGACAATTGTCTTTCAGTTCCATTGGGTTCACATTTTAGAAAAGAAAAATGAAAAAGAAAGTCGAGTTCTTGAAACATGAAGCTCACTTGTCAGTAAGTTTGTAAGACTGGTGCATTAAAGCACAAAACTATAGCTGAAAGAAAACTAGTTTTTTTTAACAAGAAAAGACACAATACTTTAATAATATTAACTCATTAGTTTAATTTATTTCTGAAATTCTGAAATTTAAATATTAATACAAATTTGTTATGGTACAGAAAATTTTGTAAAAAGCGCTGTCAAAAAACAAAAAAACCTATAGCTGATAAAACAAAATAGCAATACCAGTAATGGAGCAGAAAGAGAGAGTGAAAAATTAATTAGCCCTTTCTCAGCGAAATAAAAAGAGGGAGGGGCTAAAAAAGGGGTCTCAATTGACTGAGGCCGGGAAAGTGGAAAACAAGACAGCTAGACCTTAAGAGAGGGGGGCCACTTCTTGGCCTTACCATTACTTATAACAATAAAAATTATTATGAAATGTTTAATTGTTGCACAGTAGGCATGCAAATATCTAAAAACCAGCACCGTTTACTTGAACTAATAGTGTTCTTGTAAGACTCGAAAGGAAATGATGCTGTTGAGTGTAGTTATCCCTTCCTTGCTGTTGATTTTATTAGAGGCTTCTTTCTTTCGGGTGGCATCCACTAATACGCATCCCATCTTAACGAGTTCCATTTGAGAGGAGATACGAGCAAGTGCAAATAGCTGCTGGCCACGCTCAGTCTTGCATTGTCCGACCAACTTCCCAATGTAGCTGCTCATTCAATGCCAAACACAGAACAATTCCAGCTAATAGTTAGTTAGCTTGAGATAAGCCCGCTATTGTAACACAGGCCCTGAGTGGTTGAAGGACAAAATGGAGTCCCCAACCACCATATTCATTCTATTACACAAATTAAAGAGTGGTTCAGGTTGCAAACTTACGTATTAAAAATATAACGCCATGGGGTTATGATGTAGGAAAAGAGTAGCAAGATTATTTTTTCATTTTTTTGTTCTTTTTTTTTTTTTTCATTTTTTTTTTTTCATTTTTTTTAAAAAAAAATTTTATTTTGTTTAAATTTTTTTAAAAATTTATTTCTTGTATTTTCCTTTTTTTGTTATTTTTCATTTTTTCATTTTAATTTCTTATTTTTCTTTTCTTTTTTGTTATTTTTGTGGTAGTGGTAATGATTTTTTCATTCGAAAATTCGAATAGAACAACATTTCGAATAATGCGCCATGGCGTCTTATTCAAATAATACGCCATGGCGCATTATTCGAAATGCTGTTCTATTTGAATTTTTGCTATAATGATTTAAAAAAATCATTTTTTAAATTATTTTCGAATATAACGCCATGGCGTTATGTTTGGGGGAAGACGGTAGTGCCAATCCTACGGTGGCTTAGGATGGCCAATACATAAATAACTCCAAACATAAAATTGTACAGTGACTTACTGGACACATTTGTAAAACGTAATAATACATTTATAAACAGAATAAATTCAAAAGAAACAGAAATATATTAACACCTGTGATGCCAATCCCCAAAACCATTACACTATCTGACGTGCATAAAATTTAATACCTAAGGTTTCGCAGGTGCCAGGCTGGCAAATTATTATATAGGATATTGCATTTATTCATTTCAATTTATTTTTTTTCCATTTTAGATCGAGAAAGGTGCACCTGAAAATTAAAATTGATATCAACTTAGAAATAAAATAAAATAAAATTTTTTCAATTTTCACCACTTATTAGATAGACGCGTCATTTCTCCCAAATTATTCACAGTGCTTTCGACCATCGAAGTTCTCATAAGTAGATCCATCCGTCTGGAGCACTGAACAGTCAAACAGACTGCTGACTGGAATCAAAAACTGAACTAAATGTAAAAAGGAAAAACGTCCATATTACACAGTTAATGTTAGTATACATGGTTAATTGGACACAGTAATGCCGTGTTTACAAAACGTTTTTACTGCTTCATTATAATTAGTCATGACTAATTAGTAAAAACAGTAAAAACGTTTTGTTTTCCTATTCCCTATTCGCAAAAACACTTTTAAGATTTTAGTATGTAGAATGAATGCTCCACGTTTTCGGTGGCACCTCAGAACCGCGAGACATCAAAACCGCGAGATTACAAAAATATGCAGAACCGCGAGACAAAAAATATGCATAACCGCGAGTCTGCATAACCGCGAGTTTAAATTTTTTTTTTTTTTTTATTTCATAACCGCGAGATTTCATTTCTTTCAGAAGCGCGAGTATGCAGAATCGCGAGATATTTTTTTTTGAAACAATTGAAGAAATTTAATTGTTTTGTTTTCATTATTATTATTATTTTAGGTTTTTATAAATATTGTTGGAAGAATATTTTATGATACGCACAGTATAGCAACAGTGTATTTTCGAAGTTTTTATTATTTATTTTAAGTCAGGAATCACCACTAGCTAATACTTTTGCCCAATCCATAAATGACTTGTGACGGTCTCGAACCGTAGTTATAGTGAGGAATTGCCACTAGAGTGCGCTGTTGCGTCTGTAGCGGCATATTCGAACTGTAGCAATAAAACTATAAATAACAGGATAATAAATATCACTCTTATTTGTAGTATTAGTCAAAAGTAGTGGTCAGAGAATATATAAATATAAGTTCTGCTGACCATTCGCCCCGACATAGTGGATGAGGTAGAGGATGGAATTCTAACATTCCACAACCTGCTTTACCCATTGGCTGCTCTGCTATCTCCACATTCCATGAGGATTAGGGAGGATTAGCAGGGTATATAATGCCATGTAAAACAGGAAGTAATGCTTCTGCATGAACTGAACTTGACCATTGAATGTT